>JANAVB010011384.1:0-41046 GCA_029216955.1 Iris pallida
TATCAGTCGCCCTGGCGACGGATAGGCCGTCGCTATTCCGTCGAAGTTTATACCACCAGAACCTTGCCGACGGATAATCCGTCGATCATCCGTCGCTACCTGGATCACTTTAAAAACTCCAGATAGCGACGGCTAATCCGTCGACAAACGTCGGCAACTGGGATTATCCGTCGCTAAACGGTCACTAGTCCGTCGCTAACTGAGTTTTTGGGGAAAAAATTGCAGCACTTCCCTGTTCACAAATATATGCATAAACTAAACCAATATATAATTCACCCAATTATCCAACAATCACACAGACCAAATATATAATGCACACCAATTATCCAAGAATCACATAGACCAAAATATGCACATACGAATTTAATGCACATCAATTATCCAAGAATCACAGACCAAACCAAATTAATAAAAATATATATCAATTATCCTAAAGAGTAACATAATATCAGGTGCTATAAGCCGATTATAGCACAATTAGTTCAAAGCTCTCAAAATAATCCAAATTTTCTTAATACAATATTTTAAGAAGGAGGAGGTCGTTGTCCGTTGGTGGTAATCCGTATGCGACCGACGAATATACTCTTCCACAAGGTACGGAGGCAAGCCGTCGTAGACACTGCTCGAAAGTCGGCGTAGCTGCTCTGCGGACATGAGATCCAGGAGTGCCGTCACAGTCGTAGGCGGTACCACAGGGGCATCAGGGTTGAAAGAAAGATAGCCCACGGAAGACGGACCGACACCTGCAGTCGACGGACCAGTAGAAGACGGACGAGACCATCAGCAGACGTACCGCAGCAGCAGACGGACGGCAGCAGCAGACGCAGGCGAAAAGTACGTGGCAAATTGCTCCCGCAAGGACGACACGCCTCGTGCAGCTGCGTAAGCTGCGACCTAACATCATCGTCTGCCCGGGCCACGGGAGGAGGCGGTGTCGGTGGAAATCTCTGCGTCGCCATATGCAATGGCCCTAGGGAGCCGACTCCGTACAGGAACCCTTTCTTAAAGCCGCCGACGGTATCTACGAATAAGTCGTTCCGAGCGGCCAAAGAAGAGGGCGTCCGGAAGGGCGTCGTTTCACCGACATCCTCGGTGTAAGTTAACTGAGCCCGACTAAGGGCCTCACGATACGCAGCCTATCAAATGAATGTGTTTATATTATAAGATTTACCTAAGTTGTAATCTAAATCCTATGTTTCACTAAGTTAAGTGTGAATCCTAAGTTTACCTAAGTTATAGTCCGAATATTTTTAATTCTAACGTTAATCTCACAAACATAAGTACTTACATCAGTCCTTGGCCCTCTCGTCGACGAAGCTCTCGTCCTTCCGTCTTTTGTGCGTATGCTGGAACACGTCGTACAAGGTGACCGATTCTGGCGCCTTCCCTCCTTCACCGCCCGATGGGCCTGCAAACGAAATTTTCGTAGTAGAAACTAATTAACTCCTTTAATTAATAATACCTAATTCGATAGTGAAATAAATTTACGGTTGCTCACCAGATCTGTAAGTGTCGGCATGGGACCTTGATCCCCCGTATGAAGGCCCGCGGCAGATCGGTTCACCTTCGCCTTCTCCGATTTCTCCTTGTACGCAGGGGTATCCATCAAGCCTAAGAGGTTCTCATAATACTCCTGCCGGATCCAATTCGGCCTCATATGTCCTATTTTTAGGTCATGAATCATATCCCGTATCTTCTTCGAGCAAGCGCTTCTGTAGGTCTTGCGGATCCCCTCCTCGCGATGGGGGGGCCACCAGTACGTTGTCTAACACAGAAAATCAATTATCACGTAATTTAAAAAATGGTTGATTAAAGAATCACATAGACTTAACCAAAAGATATCGAATATACCCTCAATTCGTCGAGCCAGACGTACTGCACGTTTGGGGAAACGACGAAAAGTTGAGGTAGGGACCGTGGAAGTTAGCCCTGATAATTTCTCCAAGGGCCCTGCCAACATTAAACGAAAAAAACCAACAAAGAAGAAACGACTGGATTATTAACTTGAATAAATAAAAAAATTTAATAAATTAACTTAAATTTACTTACGAGGTCCCCGCGGGCCATAGCTCTCATCGGAACTCGCCTCTCGGCCTCTCTCTGGTGCCGTCGGAGGATCCGCGGGTCGCGTATGTACTCCCAGTAACCGGATGGAACGAGTAGGGGGTACTCCGGGGCCCACTGTGCAGTAACTGGGGCATCCCCTGGTGGATCCGCTGTTGGTGGTTCCGATAGCGGATCGGATCCGCTAGCAGATCCGGACTCATGCCTCGATGAAGTGGTCGATCGAGGGCGGGATGCGTCTGTGCCCGAGGTACTCTCCGGGTCGGGCTCGCTCGATGGGGTCACATCCCGGGAACTTTGAATGCGACCACGACCACCAGCACCAGTACGACCACGACCACGACCCGCACCACCACCACCACCACGACCAGCACCACGACCACGGCCAGCCATCATGACCTGTAAATAGAACACATAAACATAATTAACAATATAAAAGTGTAAATGGATATAAAAAACTAAACTAAAATATACATACCACCAGTAGGGAGACGAGTGCCGCCGCGACGAAAAAGACTAGGAGTGCCATCTGCAATAAGTAAATAATCGAATGAAAAAAATATGAATTCACGTAATTGCTTTTATGAGGTCAAACTTAATACACGTAATTGGAAGTGTTTTAATATACAACAATATTTAACCTAATCATCGTCTTCGTTCTCATCCTCGGCTCATCTTCATCATCATCCTCATCCTTATCTTCATCGTCGATTTCATCTGTATCTCATCCCCATCAATTCTTCTTCTTCTTCTTCTTCTTCTGCCTCAAAATTTGGGACAAGATGCCTCTTTTTCCCCTGGTTGACAGCTAAGTCTTGTGTATCAACCTCTTCCTCCCCTCTATTTTTCTCAACAATATCTTCAACATCCATTGTATCTGAGTGTTGTCCCAAGTATTGGAACTTTTTGATCTGGTCCTCTTGGTATGCTGGGTCTCCAACGTTGAATGTATTTCTAGATTTAATCTTGCATACTGTCCACCAGTCAAATCGATCTCTACGACGCCTTGGGTAGCTTGATAGTAGACTTGAACAGCCTGATTTGCTATCGCAAATGTATCAGACCCTCTATACCTCCTGCGATGATTTATATCGACGAATCCAAATTGTTTATCGATTCTCCAACCGATATTTGGTGTCGTATCGAACCACTCACATTTGAATCACAATATGCATATCATATGGGCCAGTATATTGTAAATCTATAATATCCCGAAGCACTCCATAATAGTCAAAGTCCGGCTCGTCGTCATAGATGGTGCCTCTTATGCAAACACCGGAATCCTTGGTATTGATGCCGTCATTGATAAATTCGACATTTATAGCATTCTGAGTTGACTTAAACCTGAAGCCATTAACGACATAGCCTGGCCAAGTCTTTATTTGCTTCTTCGGTCCCAGTGCCAGATAACGAACACTCTCATGAGTGAGTGTTGTTTCAGGCAATAAACCTGTAAACAAATATTTATAATTTGAATGTTTCAGATTATATATTAATAATCTCAATTATAATCACTGTTACTTACGTATTTGCGAAACCATGACGGAAATGTACAATCAACTCTCTTTGAAGTCCCTCATCGGTAATGTCGGGTCTCCTTATTTTGACTTCATCTCTAAATACACTATTAGAGAAAATAAGAATATATAAGTGTAGTCACTTACTTCATCAAATTCGAGATTATAACGAGTGCAAGTGTACTGACTTACTTCTCCAAATCTCTCACTTTTGTTTGTCACAGTTTAACAAGACATATCGGTGAGCGGCATCATACTCGTCGTCTGTCAACCACCGTCTTTTACTAGCCCCAACAGGCTTGCCCCTGTCACGACCCGCTATCCAAATTGTTGGGCCGGGCCGAGCCATGTCCAGCCTACGCTTAAGATAAAGCGCAGTAAGCTGTTCTAGAGATAACAAGATAAGACTAAATGTGCCAACAGTTCTATAAGTGAAGAAGAATCATAAATGCTCCAAACACAAAAGTCATCTATATATAGAAATAAGTCCAAAGTACAAGTCTGAAATGTAAAACTGGATACATGTCCAGTTACAAAATACGTAGTCTAATACATGACTACACTAAGTATCCCAAGCAGCTAAGCAAACTAGACGAGTCTCCCCACAGGAACATCCTCGTATGGCAAAACCGGGTCCTCGACAGTGACTCCATAATACGAATCACAGAGCAACTCCTCCTCAGTAAGTATACCTACAACGTTATCCTGTCAGGACGGGAGCAAGTACTAAATCTAGCAAACTAGCATATGAAACATGGAAATGAACATGAGAGGAATAACTGGAAAGCATGGCATCACACAGTCTATCATGGCAAGGACACATATGTCATAGAGACAGATATATGTAATGTTTAAAACTGTAGCAGGTACGTGATCGGTCAATAGGTGTACAATGTACTGAGGCACATGAAAAAAATGTACTTCCGTACAAGTGTAAAGGCGATATATGTACACACGTACAAATACAGCTTGGAGAGTAAGGCCTACGACGCAGTATCATATAAAATGTAACTTTGCTCGGTACTGAAGAGGGGGCATGATCACGTACTCTACTATCAGTTTCCCCATAACCCATATTCTAATCATGTGAGAGATACATCAAGACTGTTCTAAGCATGGTAGTAACTGAAAGTACAACATATAGAGATCTAACTTGCTACCCCAAGGATCAGCATTTAACATGGTGGGGTTTGCAGTTCATTTTATGTGACATATGTAAAGTTCGTAGAAAGTACTTACCTCTAGCAAAGTAAAACAAGCTGCGATAAATGTGCTATGGAGCCCGGTAACTCGTCACTGTAGAAGTAAATACAACAACTTAGTTTTACACTAAGCTAAAATAGGACACTAATTTGGTGAAACACGACTTGTGACTGGACACCTAGCCAAAATGATGACTTGGCATAGAAGACCAATGTGGGGTGACACACTATGTTAACTAACTTTCTAGGGTCTTTACACTAGTGAGGGATGGGGTTCACAACGACTAAAACTCTAAATAACACAAAAGCTACAAGTCGTAATTAATCAATAAATAAATCAAAGACATTGTGTTCTAACAATTTTAGAGATAGACAAAAAGCCTAGTTTTTCTTAAAGTAAAGTACCAAGGTGATCCTTGTTAATCATAGAAATTTATTATAATTTTTCTGGAATTTATTAACCAGTACAAATATTTTATAAAAATCAGTTTTCCTAAGTATACAGAAAATGAGTTTTGGTTTCATATGCCAAACTAGTGGCAAAACAGTAAATTAAATACTACAAAATTATACTAAATTAGCTAACTTAACATAGTATCTAAAAACTATTTTTTCATAATTTAGCAATAATTTAAGTATTTTTAGAAATCAAAAACAGCATTGCACACAATAATTATATCTGCGTATTTTGACCATGTATATAATTTGAACCAAAGTTCAAATACAGGACCCAAGGCCATGAATCAAGTCCAATATGACTTGTACAGGTCTTGAATGTGTGAAAACACATTTGAGCCCAAATACCCATGCTAGGCTTGGACACCAAAATGGTTGCAGTAAAATATACAGAAAATACTAAGTGGTAGAAATGCAAATAATATTAATATTTTAATAAGGTAAAGTTTTACATAGTAACTATAAAAGTATGAATATTATTTTAGATAAATAATTTACACTAAGCTAAGAAAATACATATAGGAAATAATATATATATATAAATATAGGGATATTTATATATAGGAAAATGCTCAACTATATATTATATATATACAAATATGTATATATACATACATATAAGAAAATACTTATCTATATAACATATATATATATATACAAAATTAATACATATATATATATATATATATATATATATATATATATATATATATATATATATAATATGTATATATTAATATATATACATAAGGAAATATATACATAAATATATAGTATACATAATACACACATATATATATATATATACATACATAAAATAATGAAGTATATTCATATTATAATATATATATATATATCTATATATATATATATATATTATATATATATATAATATATATATATATATAATATATAGATATATATATATAAACATCAACTATATATACCTAAATATAGTATGTATATAATACATATATACATATATACAAATATATGTATACATTATATATAATATATATATAATATATATATATTATATATTATATATATATATATATATATATATATATATATATATAATATATATATATATATATATATAATATATATATATATATATATATATATAGATATATATATATAATAAAACAAAAAGAAAAAAGAAAAAAAGAAAAGGAAAAGAAACAGCAGCAGGGGGGGGCTCGAACTCGGGCTAACCGAGCGGGGGGGGAGGGTTTAGTTACTGCGCGCTGGCCAGTGGTTGGCCCGATTGTTAAGAATAGGTTTGGGTTTATTTTGTTTCGTTTTAGGTTGATAATACTTAAAAAAAATATAAAAAACCATCCTGTGTCCTGACAGTTAAGGACACAGGGTTTTCTCGTGTCCGTGCTTCGCACGACACGCACGAACCCTAATCCTCGTGTCCAGCTACTGGACGAACATCCCCGTGTCCTGGCGAGTCTCTCACGTGAAATCGAGACACAACCGACACGAAAACAGACTGGTACGTACGTGTCCGACTTCTCCACGAAGTTTCGAAGGCGGAGGCGGCGGCTTGGGGGCGTCGTGGCGGTGGCGGAGTGGTGGCGCTGGGGTCGGCTCGTCGAGGCGAGTCGAACGGTGGTGGTGGCGACTGGCGACGATGGACGGTGGGGCTGGGCGGAGTAGATGATCGGAGTTAGGGTTACGGTTAGGGTTTTGTGGAGGAGCGGGGGCTGTGGCGGTCGTCGGTGGTCGTGGAGGTGGTAGCTAGGTCGGGGGGAGGGAGTTTTATAGGGGGTTTGAGGTCGGTGGGGTCAGCCGAATTCGGCGGAGGCAGGGCGGCGAGTCGGTCGGGCAGCCGAGCGAGTCAACGGGGGTGGGTGAGTGAGCTGGAGGAGAGAGAGAGTTGGTCGGGGGGGGTTTGGTAGATTTGCAGTAGGGTCCTTAGAAATTAGGAATTTACACAAATGAATTAACATAAAGAAAATGCAAAATAATAATTGCATTTCCTAATTAAAAACAATTTCCTATTTACAAACTGATATACTAATAATTCTAATAATTGCAAAACACTATTAAAACAATTCAGAAAATTATAAAATGATATTTTTGTATTTAAAACTCATTTAAAATTCATTTAAAAATTCTAGAAATTTCCTAAAATCATATTAAATTATTTTAAAACCAATAATGACATTTAATAATTAATTAACACTAGTTTAAAAAAATTTTGAAAATCAGGGGCTAACAAGTCTTTCCTCCTTGAAAAATTTCGTCCTATTCACAAGGATTGAAGACCCTACAATATTCTAGCATAGCAAGCAACACAACAAAATGACTAAGGCTACGATCAAAACTAACCTCCCGAAACCTGTTCCGGCTCCGGCTCAAGGACTAGGCTATAAGTCTTCCCCTGGGGTCCCTTGGCTACTGGGCAGTCCCGAATCTGATGGATGGCAGACCCACAAGCTAAATACTGCCCTAACCTCTTCCTGCAGACGACGAATTCATGCCCTGGTCTTCCGCAGAAAGAACATATAGCTCCCTTCTGCTGCTGCTACTGATGTCGGGGTCCCGGGGCTCTAACTGGCGGGGTCTGACGATGTGGTGTAGGGGGATGGTAAGTCTGCGGGGGTGGCGTCGGCGCTCTCTGCTGGAAAGCCTGACGCTTGGACGGTCCCTCATGGTGTACAGAAGCCGGCCTCTTGCTAGACAGAAGACGCTCCTCAATGCTCCAGGCCAACTCTAGGCTCTGGTAGTAGTCAGTCGTACCGTTCGCCTATAAGAATGCCAATGTCTGGAACTAGACCGTGGCAAAACCTACGGGTCATCTCCTCTGGATCAGCAACCAGACTAGGAGCAAAATGGCTCAGGCGACTAAACTCTCCCGCATAGTCATCAACAGAACGGTTTCCCTGCTGGATGTTCTGGAATCGTAGCCCCATGGCTACTCTAGCAGTGGTCGAGAAGAATTCCTTCTTGAACTGGGTCTTGAACTGGTCCCAGGTGGCTCTACCTCTCGCGAACAACGGCTCATTCCTGAACCAGACTCCGGCTAAGTCTATCAGCAGAAATCCTGCTGCCTCGACCTGAAGGTCATCCGGCATCCTAACTCCCAGAAGCTTCCTCTCTACAGAATCTAGCCAGTCATCAGCTACTACTATGCCCTCAGTCCCTGAGAACTCCTTGGGATTCAGACCCATGAAGTCCTTGATCGTCCCCGCTTTCTGCCGTGGCTCTACAGGTGGTGGGACCACGGGACATCCCTCAGAACGCTCCGCTCTGGCGGAGTAGGGTAGTCTGCTCCTGATGGGTTGTTAGGAACCCCTGGATCAGTGTGAGCAGTTGGTTCCCGTCGAGTGTGACGGAAGCCTGGGTGGGTATAGTGATAGAGGGTGGTGGAAGTATCGGGGCCTGCTGGGATTGGGATGTGGAAAGTGGTATCTGGGTCTGTGGATCTGTGGAGTGGGGGAATGTGGTAGGTGGAGGTGTATCAGTCGACTGGTCAGCTGACTGGACAAGGAGGGCCCCATTCTCGGGGGTAACATACTGGGACGAACGAGTAAGCACCATCTAAATTACACATAAAAAGACTTATAAGGACTTGTCTAAAGTAAGCAATCATATACAAGAAAATCTAATTATAATAGCAAACATGTGATGTATTTCCTATGTTGCAATCCTAGCATTCCTCTAAGTGTTCTAAGCGTCTTTCCTAGTGTTGTCTAATTACCTTAAGTTCCTAATTGCAGGCATGCTTGGTACAATAACGTAACCAAACGGTTTAGTCAGAGACATGCATGGGCCGCCAAAAAAACATGTCACGACCCGCTACCCAAATTGTTGGGCCGGGCCGAGCCATGTCCAGCCTACGCTTAAGATAAAGCACAGTAAGCTGTTCTAGAGATAACAAGATAAGACTAAATGTGCCAACAGTTCTATAAGTGAAGAAGAATCATAAATGCTCCAAACACAAAAGTCATCTCATATATAGAAATAAGTCCAAAGTATAAGTCTGAAATGTAAAACTGGATACATGTCCAGTTACAAAATACGTAGTCTAATACATGACTACACTAAGTATCCCAAGCAGCTAAGCAAACTAGACGAGTCTCCCCGCATGAACATCCTCGTATGGCAAAACCGGGTCCTCGACAGTGACTCCATAATACGAATCACAGAGCAACTCCTCCTCAGTAAGTATACCTACAACGTTATCCTGTCAGGACGGGAGCAAGTACTAAATCTAGCAAACTAGCATATGAAACATGGAAATGAACATGAGAGGAATAACTGGAAAGCATGGCATCACACAGTCTATCATGGCAAGGACACATATGTCATAGAGACAGATGTATATGTAATGTTTAAAACTGTAGCAGGTACGTGATCGGTCAATAGGTGTACAATGTACTGAAGCACATGTAAATAAAATGTACTTCCGTACAAGTGTAAAGGCGATATATGTACACACGTACAAATACAGCTTGGAGAGTAAGGCCTACGGCGCAGTATCATATAAAATGTAACTTTGTTCGGTACTGAAGAAGGGGTATGATCACGTACTCTACTATCAGTTTCCCCATAACCCATATTCTAATCATGTGAAAGATACATCAAGACTGTTCTAAGCATGGTAGTAACTGAAAGTACAACATGTAGAGATCTAACTTGCTACCCCAAGGATCAGCATTTAATATGGTGGGGTTTGCAATTCATTTTATGTGACAATATGTAAAGTTCGTAGAAAGTACTTGCCTCTAGCAAAGTAAAATAAGCTGCGATAAATGTGCTATGGATGCCCGGTAACTCATCACTGTAGAAGTAAATACAACAACTTAGTTTTACACTAAGCTAAAATACTAGGACACTAATTTGGTGAAACACGACTTGTGACTGGGCACCTAGCCAAAATGATGACTTGGCATAGGAGACCAATGTGGGGTGACACACTATGTTAACTAACTTTTTAGGGTCTTTACACTAGTGAGGGATGGGGTTCAACACGACTAAAACTCCAAATAACACAAAAAGCTACAAGTCGTAATTAATCAATAAATAAATCAAAAGATCATTGTGTTCTAACAATTTTAGAGATAGACAAAAAGCCTAGTTTTTCTTAAAGTAAAGTACCAAGGTGATCCTTGTTAATCATAGAAATTTATTATAATTTTTCTGGAATTTATTAACCAGTACAAATATTTTATAAAAATCAGTTTTCCTAAGTATACAGAAAATGAGTTTTGGTTTCATATGCCAAACTAGTGGCAAAACAGTAAATTAAATACTACAAAAATTATACTAAATTAGCTAACTTAACATAGTATCTAAAAACTATTTTTCCATAATTTTAGCAATACTTTAAGTATTTTTAGAAAATTAAAATAGCATTGCACACAATAATTAATTATCTGCGTATTTTGTCCATCTATATAATTTGAACCAAAGTTCAAATACAGGACCCAAGGCCATGAATCAAGTCCAATATGACTTGTACAGGTCTTAAATGTGTGAAAACACATTTGAGCCCAAATACCCATGCTAGGCTTGGACACCAAATGGTTGCAGTAAAATATACAGAAAATACTAAGTGGTAGAAATACAAAATAAATATTAATATTTTAATAAGGTAAAGTTTTACATAGTAACTATAAAAGTATGAACATTATTTTAGATAAATAATTTACACTAAGCTAAGTAAAATACATATAGGAAATAATATATATATATAAATATAGGGATATTTATATATATAGGAAAATGCTCAACTATATATTATATATATATATACAAATATATGTATATATACATACATATAAGAAAATACTTATCTATATAACATATATATATATATATATATATATATATATATATACAAAATTAATGTATACATATATATATATATAATAGTATATATATAATAATATATATACATAAGGAAATATATATACATAAATATATATGTATACATAATACACACACATATATATATATATATATATATATATATATATATATATATATATATATACATACATAAAATAATGAAGTATATTCATATATATATATATATATAAAACAGCAACTATATATACCTAAATATAGTATGTATAATAATACATATATACATATATACAAATATATGTATACATATATATATATATATATATATATATATATATATATATATATATATATATATATATATATATATATATATAATTATATATAAAAACAAAAAGAAAAAAGAAAAAAAGAAAAGGAAAAGAAAAAGAAAAGAAAAGAAACAGCAGCAGGAGGGGGGGGCTCGAACTCGGGCTAACCGAGCGGGAGGGGGAGGGTTTTAGTTACTGCGCGCTGGCCAGTGGGCCAGTTGGCCCGATTGTTAGGAATAGGTTTGGGTTTATTTTGTTTCGTTTTAGGTTGATAATACTTAAAAAAAATATAAAAAACCATCCTGTGTCCTGACAGTTAAGGACACAGGATTTTCTCGTGTCCGTGCTTCGCACGACACGCACGAACCCTAATCCTCGTGTCCAGCTACTGGACGAACATCTCCGTGTCCTGGCGAGTCTCTCACGTGAAATCGAGACACAGCCGACACGAAAACAGACTGGTACGTACGTGTCCGACTTCTCTACGAAGTTTCGAAGGCGGAGGCGGCGGCTTGGAGCGTCGTGGCGGTGGCGGAGTGGTGGCGCTGGGGTCGGCTCGTCGAGGCGAGTCGAACGGTGGTGGTGGCGACTGGCGACGATGGACGGTGGGGCTGGGCGGAGTAGATGATCGGAGTTAGGGTTACGGTTAGGGTTTTGTGGAGGAGCGGGGGCTGTGGCGGTCGTCGGTGGTCGTGGAGGTGGTAGCTAGGTCGGAGGGGAGAAGAGGGAGTTTTATAGGGGGTTTGAGGTCGGTGGGGTCAGCCGGATTCGGCGGGGGCAGGGCGGCGAGTTGGTCGGGCAGCCGAGCGAGTCAACGGGAGTGGGTGAGTGAGCTGGAGGAGAGAGAGAGTTGGTCGGGGGGGTTTGGTAGATTTGCAGTAGGGTCCTTAGAAATTAGGAATTTACACAAATGAATTAACATAAAGAAAATGCAAAATAATAATTGCATTTCCTAATTAAAAACAATTTCCTATTTACAAATTGATATACTAATAATTCTAATAATTGCAAAACACTATTAAAACAATTCAGAAAATTACAAAATGATATTTTTGTATTTAAAACTCATTTAAAATTCATTTAAAAATTCTAGAAAATTCCTAAAATTATATTAAATTATTTTAAACCAATAATGACATTTAATAATTAATTAACACTAGTTTAAAAAAAATTTGAAAATCAGGGGCTTACAGCCCCTTACATTGAATCTTCCTCCATCCTCAACGTCCTCGTCATTCCTTTGAGGTCTATTTCGATTTGTTTTAACATGAGTATCGAAATAAATGGAGCAGAAGTTTGACACCTCTTCGATAAGATATGCTTCGCATATCGAAGCCTCTATATGAGCTTTGTTGCCAACTTTCTTCTTTAGATGGTGTAGGTATCTAGAGAGACAAATTATCTTAAGAATTAAGAAAGAATTTTAAAATCCACTGAAATTTAGCTTAAATTATATCGATATTTATGTACCTTTCAAATGGGTACATCCATCGATAATGAACAGATGCACCGACACGGGCTTCGTATGCTAGATGAATCGGTAGATGCTCCATGCTGTCGAAGAAGCCAGGAGGAAATATTTTCTCCAACTTGCAAATTGTTAAGATAATCTTCTCCTCAAGTTCAACCATGTGTTGCACAGTCAACTTAGTTGAACAAATATCCCTAAAAAATATTGATAGTTCGGCCAATGGAACCCATACAGCAGAAGGCAACAACTCTTTCAAAGCAATAGGCAGTAATCTTTCCATAAACACGTGGCAGTCATGACTCTTCATTTCCGTTAGCTTGCGTTCATTGAGGTCAACGCATCTAGACAAATTCGACACATAGCCGTCGGAAAATCTTAAAGTAGATACCCACTTGCAGATTATTAATCTATCTTCCTTGCTCAATGTGTATTGTGCTATCGGCTTACTTAATTGTCCAGCAGCTCCCCTTTGTATCAAGTTCAGATAAGGACACTTGCATATCTCGACAATGTCTTGTCTTGCTTTTGGATTGTCCTTCGTCTTTCCTTTAATGTCCATGACAGTATTGAAGACATTATCGAACACATTCTTTTCGATATGCATAACATCAAGATTATGCCTTATAAGATTATCTTTCCAATAAGGCAAGTCCCAGAAGATACTCCGTTTGGTCCAGTTATGGGTTTGTCCGAACCCATCGACACGATTGTTCGATGGATCTTCTATTACAGTGGAGAAATCCTTTACATCTTCCAAAATATCGTATCCCAACAATCTGGCAGGCGGATGAGAAAATTCTTGTTTTCCAGCTCTGAATGCGTCCTTGTTCTTTCTCCAAGGATGACTCGCGGGCAGAAATTGACGATGACAATCAAAGAAAGAAGTTTTTCCTCCATGCTTAAGGCGGAACGCCTTACTATTTTGCATGCATATCGGACAAGACAGGGTGCCGTGAGTACTCCATCCCGACAGCATACCGTATGCGGAAAAAATATTGATTGTCCACATCAGTGAAGCTCTCATCTGAAAGTTCTATTTCCTGGAAATATCATACGTCGTGACGCCGATCTCCCACAGCTGTTTTAGCTCATCCACCAACGGCTGTAAATATATATCGATATTCTTCTTCGGATTTTTGGGATCCAGTATGATAGCTGTCAAGAACATATAAGGAGTCTTCATACACATCCATGGTGGCAGATTGTAAGGGGTCAGAATGACCGGCCAGCAGGAGTATTGAGATCCCGACTGCCCGAAAGGGGAGAATCCATCAGAACATAGCCCCATGCGTACATTTCTGGGCTCTGCAGCAAAATCTGGATGGCAAAAATCGAAATATTTCCACACCTCTCCATCCGAAGGATATGACAATTGTCCATCGTCCTTTGTGCGTTCTTCGTTGTGCCACGTCATGTGTTCTGCTGTATTCTGAGACATATACATCCTCTGCAAGCGCTTCGTGATCGACAAGTAATGCATATACTTGTAAAAACGTCGTTTTCTAGTTGACTTTTCTTTTCCCCTGACTTCCTTGTAACGATCCGCATTACAGAAGCGGCAACTTTCTACATTCTCGTTCTCCTTGTAGTACAATATGCATCCGTTGCGACAACAATCTATCTTGTTGTACCCAAGTCCCAGTTGTCGGACCATCATCTTCGACTTGTAGAAGTTTTTTGGAAGCTCTTTTGATTCCTTCGGTAACACCTCCTTCATTAGTTGTGTAATCCGATCATAGCAAGTTTGTGGCAAGTTAAAATCGGACTTTATGTTCAACAACCGCATCGTCACTGACAGTACGGAATATGGATCACAACCAGGATATAAAGAAGTTTCAGCATCCTGAAATATATCATAGAACTCCTTCGCCTCGGGATTAGGATCCTCCGGATCAAAATTAGGCCCTGCCGCGTCGTACACCATATCTCGTGCAAGGTTCTGCACGTCTCCATAATCAACGGAGCATTCGTCATCATCGACGACAAAATCCGCTGCAGCATTATCATCAAAAGCATAAGTAGCAGCATTCGCAACCTGTCTTTCAGCATATAGTTCACCTTGCGATGACTACAGGCCGTAATCACGTACGAAACCCTTACGGGTCAAATGATCTCTTACACTCACCACTTCTTCGTAACGTCTATTGCGACAATTACGACATAGACACTTGATTTTGTTACCGTCCATAAACTGAGCTTTGCTCATGGCATACTTAAGAAACACTTTCACGCCTGCCTGAAAATCGTCACTCACACCTATTCTGCTCTCGTATTGTCGTTTGTACATCCATGTACGATCAACGAAATAACGATCCATCACAGATTAGATGTAAAAATCTGTATAGTAAGACAAACTAAACAGAATTAGTATATAATCATGTAACTGGTGGATCCGCTAGTATTCTAGCTCGAGAAGAGAAAAATCTAAATACAGTTATTATTAATAGTTCGATACCGATAGTGTGATACCGATACCGATACCGATAGTGCGATACCGATACCGATATCGATACCGATAGTTCGATACCGATAGTTCGATACCGATAGTGCGATACCGATACCGATAGTGCGATACCGATACCGATAGTTCGATACCGATACCGATAGTGCGATACCGATACCAAACTGAGTCAATCTATCTATTTCTAAATTACAAGAGTCCACTTCTAGGATATGGGAGCTATATCCTAAATATCTAGTCTAAAATTAACTTGGTTAGGATACTAGAGTGTCCTTCTTATCTAGCAAGCACCACCTTAGTCTAGTCATACTAGGCCTGCCTTTCATTCCTCACTCTCTAAAGCACACATACATATATATATGTATATCACAGTTAGATGTATAGACCATGAACCCAAACACTGACTTATGCAGATGAAAAACTCGCACTGTCCTTGACACAGTGAACATATACACCATGAACCCAAACTCCATATTCACATTTACTAATCCAAACACCACCAAACTAATGGATAACACCCAATATGGATAACACATTATTTAGCCAATATATAAACTCAGATGAATTTGATAAGCAAAGCCCCCCGCCGCCCCCGACCAAAGCCCGCCGCCCCAAGCCCGCCGCCCAGCCCCCGACGCCCCCGCCCAGCCCCCGACGCCCCCGCCCCAAGCCCGCCGCCCAGCCCCCGACGCCCCTGCCCAGCCCCCGACGCCCCCGCCCCAAGCCCGCCGCCCAGGCCCCGACGCCCCCGTCCCAAGCCAGCCTCCCAGGCCCCGACGCCCCCGCCCCAATCCAGCCGCCCAGCCCTCGACGCCCCCGCCCCAAGCCCGTCGCCCAGCCCCTGACGCCCCCGCCCCAAGCCCGAATGTCCCCAAGCCCGCAGCCCCCGCTGCCCCTACGTCGACACCGCGACACAGAGAGAGAGAGAGAGAAAGAGAGAGAGAGAGGGGATTACCTTCGGGAGAGAGAGAGGAGAGGACGCCGACGCCGTTTACCGAAGCCGCGCGCAGCGCGAGAGAGAGAGAGAGAGAGAGAGAGAGAGAGAGAGGAGAGAGATTGAATTTGGGGGGAATGCTAAAAGTTCTCCCCGCCTTTTTATTTAAGTCTGGAACGTAAATTTAGCGACGGAATAGCGACTGCTCATAATCCGTCGTCCAGTAGTCGCTATTATTGATTATCCGACTGAATATCCGTCGCTACGTAGTCGAAGATATGTTCCGCCAATTCTCTACCAAATTCCTGCCAAATAATCGACTACGTAGCGACGACTGGGGATCCGTCGCTATAACACCGACAGTCTAGCGACGGATGTGCGACCTTTCCTCCCCCTAAAATTAAAATAAAAATGGCAAAAGGCGTGTAGTCGGTAATCAGTCGCTGAGCGGCCACGAAACCGTCGCTAACACCGACGAAAAAATTTCGTCGCTAAATATCCGTCGCTAATTGAGTGTATTTTGGCAGTGTTCTCAAAATGTTATCATGAACGTAATTTCCTAAAAAAATGAATACTTTGGAGCAAATTTTATGTTTCTCGATGGATCGCCTTGTCAGTGTGTTAGCTTCATGTCTTTGACCTAACCTCTCGATAAGATGAAAACAGAAATGGTGGGGGGCCAACTTCGAGTTCTTTTTTGGGTTATTTAGTTTTAGGGTCTCACTACATATGAATATAAAATTTGGATCTCGAAATTGATCGATGTTAAAATTTGGGTATCGAAATCACTGTACATTAATCTACATGTACAACAATTTTGAGATCTGTCACGCCCCAGAACCAGAATACTGGAGAGCGGAGGACAGACACAGCCAGCTACGTACATTGAAGTGAATCTCACATCGCAATGCGGACACGGATGTCTAGATGCATGAGGGTTTACTATAAGCCATCAGTCTCTTAAGGTCAATTACAAGCCTAGTGTCTCAATCTCAAGCAACAAGTAGATATAACAAGATGGTAGATCATCAGACATACAAAGTAAGGCGTCCCATACATTACATATTCAGATGATCATGAAGCTAGTCATACAAAATACGAAGACTAGCAAGAGTTTAAGTCATACATGATCAACCCTAGGATTCGTCAATCATGCTACAGTCCGTAGGCAGACAGTAAGTAAAGTTGCAAACGAGCTAACACTTGCTCGGCGGCTAAATGCCTCAAAAGAATATTTTTACAAGAGAGTGGGAGAGCAAAATGAAAACTCACTCGTTGCCAGGATTCCTTCTAGTGTTCACCATCTGACAGAAAAGTTGGAAGATCCTCGGTAGCTGCTCCGAAATCTGGCCATACAAAACCAGCTGGGTCAGACCCCAGAAAGAGCAAGTGCCACAAAGGAGGCTTCACTTAAGAACTAAAACCAGCATGTTAGCACATAAATCATAGATGAAATAACATAAGACATGAGTTAAAGAAAGCAGGATGATAAACGATAAGATAACTAATGGACTATTCCGGTAACCAAGTTACAACCCGTAAACCAAATAAGAACCGGGATTGTAACCCTTCACCTGAACAGAACTTAGCCTCGAACCAATTATCGGTAAAGTAAGGCATAAACAAGCATGTCCGGAGATATCCATGTACCGGATCTGGACAAGACTAGACAAGATAGGACTCCATCCATCATTCACGACCAAGCAAAGAGTACGGCTTGATACTTAACTAACTAGGGTCATCACAAGCTTAATTACTAGCAAGATGCAATGAGGTACGCCTACGGCCACAAGCCCTGCAGACTATCCAGGTTATCCAGACGCAAGGTTCAAGCTTAGAGTTATCATACCTTGCTAGGTGACTTGGATGCAACACACGACGGTGTGCATAGTAATCGTTTCATGTAGTGCCCCACATAACAGTGAGCTAGAAATGTGCTCTACTCGTCGGCAGGCTACAAGTCCATCAAGAAAGGTGCCCAGATAACGGGATTGCTTGTAGCCGGAATACCTCTCTATATGCTCTACTTGATCAATCTAGTCATTAACCTAGTCAGATTCGGTATGAATCCCTGACCGTGGTAACCAGGGATACATATCCTAGACATGATGCGAGACAAGACTGGTTGCTTATACAGGCATATTCAATACAATCACCCACGGTGTCAAGAATTCACTTAGCATGTCTGGTGGGCCGTCGCAACAGCGTATCACGGCTATCATGTCGGGTTACTTATCAAGATTACTTATCAAGGCAAGGGTACGTCACCACGGGCCACCGTCAAGAATTATCATGTTAAATTACTTGTCAAGAGTGCACCACGGCGGGTCACTATCAAGAGTTATCCTGTAAGGTCATAAAGCCATGTCGTGTTCATGTGAGTGCACCATAACGGGTCACTGGTCATGCAATTCCATTACTAAGCCATGTTCAGATTACATTCATAAATAATATCAAGATCATATCGGGTTCATGTCGAGTCTACCTTAAAAGGCATAGGGGTATAGAATTGGGTGCAAGATCATAAAAGGGGAACATGGGGGACATAAAACACCAAGGGGGGACAAGGGGTAGTCGTACGCTCAGGTCACGCGTACCCAGTCAAGTCTGCGTACGAAGTCAAGTCTGCCTGCGTACCCAGTCAAGTCTGCGTACGAAATTAAGTCTGCGTACCCAGTCAAGTCTGCATACGAAATCAAGTCTGCCTGCGTACCCAGTCAAGTCTGCGTACGAAATCAAGTCTGCCTGCGTACCCAGTCAAGTCTGCGTACGAAATCAAGTCTACCTGCGTACCCTGTCAAGTCTGCGTACGAAATCAAGTCTGCCTACGTACCCAGTCAAGTCTGCGTACGAAATCAAGTCTGCCTGCGTACCCAGTCAAGTCTGCGTACGAAATCAAGTCTGCCTGCGTACCCAGTCAAGTCTGCGTACGAAATCAAGTCTGCCTGCGTACCCAGTCAAGTCTGCGTACGAAATAGACACGCTGCCAACAGGCAGCGTACTCAAGTCTGCGTACGCTGTGCTAAAGAGCGCGCGCAGCTCAGTGGCGTAAGCTAAAAAGCTCTGCACACTGCTCACTGTCTTCTCCAACCAGCAAGAACTTCATATTTTGAACCCAAGCTTCAAATGTTCATAACTTGGTCAAAACAAGTCCAAATCCAACTTTTCAAAGGTCAAAATTGGATAGAAGAAAATTTTCTACAACATGGAACCATCAAAACTTAAAAACAAAGAAGTTTGATAGATCAAAACTACCAAATCCGAAAATAACAAATTTTTAGATCTACAAGATTTAAAGCCTCAAAATGGAAAATGACAAGTTCTAATGTGTCTTAGAAACATGAGGAGAAGCTAATAGAACAATAAAAATGGGCTCTCTTGTGGAAGCAAGTTGCACTTGCCTAAGGGGTGTTCTTGGTTGGTGGTGGGTTTAATGGAGAAGAAAGAAGAAGTTAATGAGAAAGTGGAGGAGAGAGAGAAGTTAGGTGGGTTATAAAGGGGGATGGTGGTGGTTTATCATGATGAACCAAGAAATAAACCAAGACATCCCAAAAATAAACCAAGTTAAACCATTACATGCTATGATGAACCTAATCAAGATTAAACTGAAATTAGCTAGCCAGGCATAAAATAAAAATACATGTCAGGATTCCGTATACGTATACTGAAAATACGTAGAACGAAAAACGGGGGTGACAACTCTACCCACCTTAAAAGAATTCCGTCCTCGAAATTTAATCAAGAGGCTAGAGATGTCGATCAAGCTATATCAATTGCAGACAATATAGGACTAGCAGTCAATCAAGCAATCATTCATGCAAGCAAGGAACTTAAGCATAAGGCATAAGAAAGACATTATACCTTACGAGTCAAACAGGTCGGGATATCGCGATCGGATATCATCCTCACGCTCCTATGTTGACTCACCCAAAGAGTAATGACCCCAAGCAACACGGACTAACTTGATAGTCTTGTTCTTGAGTATCTTCTCTCTCCGGTCCAATATGGATACGGGTCTCTCCTCATACAAAAGGTTGGTACCAACAACCAATTCCGAATGATCAAGGATATGACTCGAATCCGGGATATACTATCATAACTGGGATATATGAAAGATATCATGTACCTCACGTAACGACGGCGGAAGAGCGAGACGATAGGATACATCACCTACTCGCTCTAGAATATCAAACAGCCCTATATACCTAGGACTGAGCTTTTTCCGCATGCCGAATCGAATGACGCCACGGGTAGGCGAGATCCTAAGGAATACGTGGTCGTCGACAGAAAATTCAAGGGGACGTCGATGAGAATCGGCCCAATGACGCTGGCGATCTTGGGCAACTCGAAGATAATTTCTGACTTGTCTGACCACCTCAATAGTCCGCGTCACCATCTCTGGTCCAAGCATTTGCTTCTCACCGATATCGACCCAAGCTAAAGGAGATCTGTACTTCCTGCCGTACAAGGCCTCGAAAGGTGCCATCTGGATACTAGCCTGAAAACTATTATTGTACGAGAACTCTACGAGATGCAGGTGATCTTCCCATGAACCATCGAAGTCGAGTGTACATGACCGCAGCATGTCTTCAAGAGTCTGGATCGTGCGTTCTGACTGACCATCTGTCTGCGGATGGTAGGCTGAACTGAACTTGAGACGAGTCCCCAAACTCTCTTGAAGACTCCGCCAAAAGTGCGAGATAAATCTCGAATCTCTGTCGAACACAATACTGACTGGCACTCCATGCAATCTGACTATCTGCCTGAGGTACATCTCTGCAAGCTGATCCGTCGACTGGCCGATTCTGAAAGGAAGAAAATGAGCTACCTTCGTGAGACGATCAACTATAACCCAGATGGCATCTCTCCCAGCTGGGGATCTAGGTAATCCAGTTACAAAATCCATGGTAATGTGCTCCCATTTCCATTCTGGGATCGGTAAAGGTTGAAGAAGTCCAGCTGGTCTCTGATATTCAGCCTTAACTTATTGGCAAACTAAACAACGAGAGACAAACCGGGCTATCTCCCTCTTCATGCCATTCCACCAATAATGCTGCCGAATATCACGATACATCTTCGTACCGCCGGAGTGAATGGAATACTGAGAACTGTGGGCTTCTGCCATGATTTCCTGTCTGATGTCACCACTGGGTACACAAAGACGCCTCCCATGTCAGAGTGTACCATCTTCATGAATGCATAACTCTGATCTCCGTCCTGTCACACATTCTGCCCTAAGCCGCTGAAGCTTAGAGTCCATGGACTGAGCTAACTTGATCCTCTCAACTATGCTGGACTGAACTTGTATACTGGCCATCAATGCCACACTGGAAGGAAGAACAACTTCAATGCCCATTTTCTGAAGATCTGCTAACAATTCTGGCTGCACTGTTAGAAAATAAACACTGGCTCTCCTGCTCAATGCATCTGCTACCACGTTGGCCTTTCCAGGATGATACTACAAGCTGATGTCATAATCCACAAGTAGCTCTAGCCATCTCCTCTAACGTATATTAAGATCCTTCTGGGTAAACATATACTTCAGACTCTTGTGGTCGGTGAAAATCTCCACCCGATCTCCATACAAATAATCTCCAAAGTTTTAATGCAAAAACTACGGCTGCTAACTCCAGGTCATGGGTTGGGTAATTCCTCTCATGGTCACGAAGTTGACGGGACGCATAAGCGACTACCTTACCATGCTGCATCAAGACACATCCTAATCCCTTGCCGGATATGTCGCAATAAACTTAAAATCCTCACGTACCGTCGGAAAGAGTGAGAATGGGGGCCGTCATCAATCTCCGCTTCAACTTCTCAAATGAACTCTGACACTCTGCCGTCCAAGCAAACTGCGCATCCTTACGGGTCAACTGCGTCAGTGGTGCTGAAATCCGAGCAAAGTATGACACAAAGCGTCGGTAATAGCCGGCCAATCCGAGGAAACTCCGAACTTCTGCAACGGTGCTAGGCACTGGCCATGTCTCTATAGCCACTATCTTCTGGGGATTAACTTCCACTCTACCTCTGGTGATGATATGACCCAAGTACGAGATACGATCCAACCAAAACTCGCACTTACTGAACTTCGCGTACAACTGGTGCTCCCTGAGAATCTGAAGGACAATACGAAGATGCTGCTCATGCTCTGCCTCGTTCTTGCTATAGACTAAGATGTCGTCTATGAATACTATCACGAACTGGTCCAAATAGGGCATGAAGATACGATTCATGAGGTCCATGAATACGGCCGGCACATTGGTCGCTCCAAATGGCATAACAAGGAACTCCCAATGTCCATACCTAGATCTGAATGCTGTCTTCGGGATATCCTGCTCTCTGACTCTGATCTGATGGTACCCTAACCGTAAGTCAATCTTCGAGAATACTGCCGCTCCCTTGAGCTGATCAAATAAATCATCTATCCTTGGTAAAGGATATCTGTTCTTAATGGTTACAGAGTTCAAGGTACGATAATCAACACATAATCTTGACGTACCATCCTTCTTTTTTACAAGAAGCATTGGAGCTACTCTTCTACAACTCTGGAAAACTGAACTGCTGCTGCTACGGCCATCCGCAATGCTAGGGAAGAAGGTTCTACTCCGCCTCGAGAAAATGAAAACTCTGGCTCACCGGGAACACTAAAAATAATCTTGCCGGCATGGCAATCTATACTAGCATACTGGTCCCTCAACCAATTCATTCCTAGGACCATATCATAATCGGCCATCGGAAACTCTATCAACCTAGCGGGAAACTCTCTACCGCTGACTACGATTCGACACGAGGAAAATACCCTATCTACACCCACAAGTCCGTTACCAGTAAGTATATTGAGCCTTACCGATAATGACTCGGGCTCCAGTCCTATCCGTGTCGCGAATCGTGCAGACATAAATGAATGCGATGCACTTGAATCAAATAATACTGATGCAGAAAAAGAATTGACGAGAATGGTACCTGCCACCACCTCACCTGATGCCAACTCCTCCTCTACAGTCAAAGCCATCGCTTGACCGTGCCCTCTGGGTGTTGGTCCCCTCTGCTGGAAACCTCTCTGGCGGTTCTGAACCTGAGCTTGGACCTGGACATACTGTTGCGGTCGCTGCTGCTGGAATGCCTGAGCCTGAGGCGGCAATGGCCTCGGAGGTTGATACTGCTGATGCTGCACTGGTGCTGGTCCCCTCACTGAGGGACTAGTCTGGGCCGATGAGGATGAACCGGCTCTCTGTGGGCAGGATCCTATCATGTGATCCGGTGCCCCACAAGCCAAACACAATCCTTGTGCTCGGTGACATTCTGACACTACATGCCCTGGCTTCCCACAATGAGTGCAGCCCATCGTGGAAGACTGCCTCCGCTTCTGCTGCTGAGGATACGTCGGAGTCGAATGCTGAACCGACGTAACTGATGCTGCCCTCCTTGGAGCTCCAATGGTCAAGGCCCTAGCTGCCGGGGCTGGGGCTGAAGACTGGATCATCTGACCATGGGACCGCTTCTGTCCTCCAGTTCTGTCTACAATTTTCTGCGAGGTATACTCATGCCTCTTAGCTGCCCGCAAAACAGCATCAAAGGTCTGATACTCAAACTGCTCCACTGCTAGAATGATCTCTAGGTGGAGTCCCTGCTGGAACCGCTGCGCTCGATCAAACTCGGTTGCCACCAAAGTGGGAGCAACCGACTCAGTCTTGAAAACTCGGCCGTATATCCATCGACCGTCCTGCTCATCTGCCTGAGATTGGTGAACTTCGTCTGTAGGTCATGCCGAGCCACAGCATCGAAGTACTTGATCTGAAACTTGTCACTGAATACCGCCCACGGAACAGGCGTTGCCAAACCAACTGCTATCATCGCCCACCAGGTGCGGGCTAGGTCCAATAACTGTAGACGTACCACAGCTACCTTCTCTCCTTCTGGAGTCTTGGCTGCATCTAAGATAATCTCAATGTCCTGGAGCCACGCATCGGCTGCAATAGCGTCTTCACTCCCATCAAAGAAGGGAGGGTTGAGGCGCTTGAAACTGCTAGCCGTACTGTTCCCTTGATAACCAACACGGCCCATGGCATCCTGTACCACCTGGTGCAGGGCATCGCCCCGACGATCTTGAGATGCAAGCAATGTCCTGATGAGACCCACCAAGGTGCCATCGTCAGGCTCTGCAGGCTGGACTGGCTGAACTGGGGGCTCGGGGTCCCCGGAATGCATGACTCGGGAGGCCACTCCAGAGTGATGGGCTTGGTCTCCAGGTTGCTGCTGGTCCACTAGAGGTGCTCCGCCTTGCTGATCGGTAGGACCAGAAACAATGCCGCTGAAGAAAATGTCACTCCTCGTTCCCAGAATGCGTATTTTTATAATGTACAACTCATGAGTATTTATTTAATATTTATCATGTATTATCCTGTATTTAAATTCCTTTAATTTCATGTTAATCAATTAATCTGCTCTTTAAATTTTCATGTTAATTTGTTTCCTGCAATTATATTTTTGCAATTTTATTTCTGTACTTTATTTCCTGCTTTTATTTCCTGCCTTAGTCTTGCTTATTTGGGTTCGGGTTGGCTTTGGTTGGATCCCCTACAACCCGACCTATTGGACCCGGCCCAACTCCCACCTACCACCCCTTTTCTATTTATAGCTTACGTCTCTTTCTCTCTCCTCATAAACGCACATTTTCACCATTACTCCTCTTCTTCTTCTTCATTACTCTCTCCACCTACCAAATCGTAGGCAAGTACAACTTGCTCCCCATGAGAACCCATGTTTTTGTAGTTCATTTATCTTCCTCGCAAGATCCTAAGAGAGTTTAGAACTTGGCATTTTTCATTTCGAAGTCTTAATTTTTGTAGATCTAGAAATGAGTTATTTTCGGAGTTTGGTGGTTTTGATCTATCAAACTTCTTTGTTTTCAAGTTTTGATGGTTCCATGTTGTAGAGAAGTTTATTCTACCCAATTTTGACCTTTGGAAAGTTGGATTTGGACTTGTTTTGACCAAGCTATGGACTTTTGAGACTTTGGGGTGCAACCATGGAGTTCTTGCTGTTTGGAGAAGACAGTGAGCAGTGTATGCTAGCTTTTTAGCTTCCGTCACTGAGCTGTGCGTGCTCTTTAGCGCAGCGCAGTATGGAGTCCATACGCTGCCTTTTTAGGTAGCGTGTGTCTTGCATACGCTGCCTCTTGGAAGCGTATGACTTGCATACGCTCACGTGGATGGTCAGGTGTCGTATGGAGTTCATACGCTGCCTTTTGGAAGCGTATGACTTGCGTACGCTGGCTTGGATAGTAAGGAGTCGTATGGAATTCATACGCTGCCTTTTGGAAGCGTATGACTTACGTACGCTGGCTTGGATAGTGAGGAGTCGTATGGAGCCCATACGCTGCCTCTATGACTTGAGCGTAGCTTGACCTGAGCGTACGCTGGCTTGAGCGTAGCTTGACCTGAGCGTACGCTGACATGAGCGTAGGCTGACATGAGAGTAGCCTGCTTACCCTGGATCTTCTATAGCCCTGTATATTGATATCTTATTAGATATTTAACGTCCATTTTATATCCTTACGCCTTTTTGCATAAACTTGATATAATCATGATATGTTGATATTTCTGTTAAATATAGATTGTTACGTGGGATGTACCATGTGTCGTAAATTGAGTTATAGATACCCCGATTGACTGGAATTAAACCCTGAGAGTTGTAGACTCGACCCCACTGAATACTAGTTGACTTTCATGCCTTGTCACCATTGATAATGATTGTGACCTTGAATTAATAATTGATTATGCGTTCCTAGTTGGAACTAAGAGACTGGCTAGTCGTCTTTGAATTGAAGGAATGAGACACGTTCATATTAATTATGAACTATTAAAATAGACTGGCTAATCTCGAATATTGGCATACAGACACATGCAGGTTTCAAATTATTTATTTATTTAGTTATTTATTTATCTTACAAAACAGCATGTGTACTTTATGGTCAAGGCATGATTACCGTGGTTAGATTTGATTGTTGCATTACGCTATGTAAGACCTGCAACCTAACCGTACTGGTATCGTTGTAGAGTTGTGCATATCGTACCCCGTACGAAAGTACTCATTTGAATGACCATGATCCACGGCATGGGATTTCACTCAACGTAGGGACTATTAAGTTAAATAAAATAATAATTACATGGAGAGAATGGATTCCCGAGTTCTTACATGGCAGCCCCCTTGGGACAAGTAGTACCCGACGGGCCGGCTGGTTCCCACAGATACTGTAAATCTGCCACACGGGCAGGGAGCGGTATCTGGTTATATTATCTATGGAATATTGTATATTGATGACGGGCGTCCTGCTAGGACTCGTCTAATTCATGCATGGCGCACATGATTAACTGGATAGACTAGCCTTGCTCGCCCATGGTAAGAATTGAGGAATCCCTATTGCATAAATTCCAGGATAACTTGGGACTCAAAATAGCAAGTCGTAGGATTTGATTGGCCGTTCAAGATGATTTGTTTGTGCATTGTACCTACTCTGTTACCTAACTGGGATGATCAGAATGTCAGGACATGACGGGCCAACTTCTGTCCTTGTTTGGTTGGGAGGTTGGTTCGAAGTGTCGTGATGTGATGTGAATCCTAGTGGAAAGCAGAGATCTATTATTATATTTCTCATTACTGGTTTTAGTTCTCATGTCGTGCTCCCTTGTGGTATTTGCTATTAGAGGTCTAACCTCTCTGGTTTTGCATAGCCAGATTTAGAGCCGGTTCCCGAGGATCCAGCTTACTTCTACCTCCAAGATGGTCAACACTAGAGGGATGATCGCAGGAGGACTCGAGTGAGTTTCTTACTTCCCCGCTCGTTTTGTTATCTACTTTATACATTGCCGTTTGGCACCGACATGTTAGTCGGATTGTCTTGTACTTACTTTTTACATAATTGTAACTAAAGTCAGGCTGCAGCTGATAACAATTGTGTATACTTTTGCTACATCCATCTGGCTATGTTTTGTAAAGCCAGATATCAAGAACATTTTGACAGAGCGTTTGGGACGCCTTACTGCTTTATCTTACATGTTCTCTATTACTGTTTCTTGTTCGAATGATTGAGACAATAGATGTGAAGTGACCATAGTGAGACTTTCATGTAGTATGCATTCCCTCGTCTTTTAGACAGCATTGATCGTATTATACGGTATTCATTTACCCGTAATACGTAGCTGGCTGAGTCATTCCCCCGCTCTCCAGTATTCTGGTTCTGGGGCATGACAGGAAATGACATAGGGAACAATAAGAAAGGACCATGATAGATCGAGGATATAAACATGTGGTCAGGTCAAGGATTCTGAAAGATCAGAAGGCACGAGTAGAGATCAAGGGCGAGTGCTGATTGAGACATCTATCCGGTAAACCCTCACACATCTTGAGTTACAAGACCTGCATGGGCCACCACTTAAACCGTGTCACACCCCAGAACCAGAATACTGGAGAGCGGAGGACAGACACAGCCAGCTACGTATATTGAAGTGAATCTCACATCGCAATGCGGTCACGGCTGTCTAGATGCATGAGGGTTTACTACAAGCCATCAGTCTCTTAAGGTCAATAACAAGCCTAGTGTCTCAATCTCAAACAACAAGTAGATATAACAAGATGGTAGATCATCAGACATACAAAGTAAGGCGTCCCATACATTACATATTCAGATGATCATGAAGCTAGTCATACAAAATACGAAGACTAGCAAGAGTTTAAGTCATACATGATCAACCCTAGGATTCGTCAATCATGCTACAGCCCGTAGGCAGACAGTAAGTAAAGTTGCAAACGAGCTAACACTTGCTCGACGGCTAAACGCCTCAAAAAAATATTTTTACAAGAGAGTGGGAGAGCAAAATGAAAACCCACTCGTTGCCAGGATTCCTTCTAGTGTTCACCATCTGGCAGGAAAGTTGGGAGATCCTCGGTAGCTGCTCCGAAATCTGGCCATACAAAACCAGCTGGGTCAGACCCCAGAAAGAGCAAGTGCCACAAAGGAGGCTTCACTTAAGAACTAAAATCAGCATGTCAGCACATAAATCATAGATGAAATAACATAAGACATGAGTTAAAGAAAGCAGGATGATAAACGATAAGATAACTAATGGACTATTCCGGTAACCAAGTTACAACCCGTAAACCAAATAAGGACCGGGGTTGTAACCCTTCACCTGAACAGAACTTAGCCTCGAACCAATTATCGGTAAAGTAAGGCATAAACAAGCATGTCCGGAGATATCCATGTACCGGATCTGGACAAGACTAGACAAGATAGGACTCCATCCATCATTCACGGCCAAGCAAAGAGTACGGCTTGATACTTAACTAACTAGGGTTATCACAAGCTTAATTACTAGCAAGATGCAATGAGGTACGCCTACGGCCACAAGCCCTGCAGACTATCCAGGTTATCTAGACGCAAGATTCAAGCTTAGAGTTATCAAGCCTTGCTAGGTGACTTGGATGTAACACACGACGGTGTGCATAGTAATCGTTTCATGTAGTGCCCCACATAACATTGAGCTGGAAATGTGCTTTACTCGTCGGCAGGCTACAAGTCCATCAAGGAAGGCGCCCAGATAACGGGATTGCTTGTAGCCGGAATACCTCTCTATATGCTCTACTTGATCAATCTAGTCATTAACCTAGTCAGATTCGGTATGAATCCCTGACCGTGGTAACCAGGGATACATGTCCTAGACATGATGCGAGACAAGACTGGTTGCTTATACAGGCATATTCAATACAATCACCCACGGTGTCAAGAATTCACTTAGCATGTCAAGTGGGCCGTCGCAACAGCGTATCATGGCTATCATGTCGGGTTACTTATCAAGATTACTTATCAAGGCAAGGGTGCGTCACCACGGGCCACCGTCAAGAATTATCATGTTAAATTACTTGTCAAGAGTGCACCACGGCGGGTCACTATCAAGAGTTATCCTGTAAGGTCATAAAGCCATGTCGTGTTCATGTGAGTGTACCATAACGGGTCACTGGTCATGTAATTCCATCACTAAGCCATGTTCAGATTACATTCATAAATAATGTCAAGATCATATCGGGTTCATGTCGAGTCTACCTCAAAAGGCATAGGGGTATAGAATTGGGTGCAAGATCATAAAAGGGGAACATGGGGGACATAAAACACCAAAGGGGGGACAAGGGGTAGTCGTACGCTCAGGTCACGCGTACCCAGTCAAGTCTGCGTACGAAGTCAAGTCTGCCTGCGTACCCAGTCAAGTCTGCGTACGAAATCAAGTCTGCGTACCCAGTCAAGTCTGCGTACGAAATCAAGTCTGCCTGCGTACCCAGTCAAGTCTGCGTACGAAATCAAGTCTGCCTGCGTACCCAGTCAAGTCTGCATACGAAATCAAGTCTGCGTACCCAGTCAAGTCTGCGTACCTGCCTGCGTACCCAGTCAAGTTTGCGTACGAAATCAAGTCTGCCTGCGTACCCAGTCAAGTCTGTGTACGAAATCAAGTCTGCCTGCGTACCCAGTCAAGTCTGCGTACAAAATCAAGTCTGCCTGCGTACCCAGTCAAGTCTGCGTACGAAATCAAGTCTGCATGCGTACCCAGTCAAGTCTGCGTACGAAATAGACACGCTGCCAACAGGCAGCGTACTCAAGTCTGCGTACGCTGCGCTAAAGAGCGCGCGCAGCTCAGTGGCGTAAGCTAAAAAGCTCTGCACACTGCTCACTGTCTTCTCCAACCAGCAAGAACTTCATGTTTTGAACCCAAGCTTCAAATGTTCATAACTTGGTCAAAATAAGTCCAAATCCAACTTTTCAAAGGTCAAAATTGGGTAGAAGAAAATTTCCTACAACATGAAACCATCAAAACTTGAAAACAAAGAAGTTTGATAGATCAAAACCACCAAATTCGAAAATAACAAATTTCTAGATCTACAAGATTTAAAGCCTCAAAATGGAAAATGACAAGTTCTAATGTGTCTTAGAAACATGAGGAGAAGCTAATGGAACAATAAAATGGGCTCTCTTGTGGAAGCAAGTTGTACTTGCCTAAGGGGTGTTCTTGGTTGGTGGTGGGTTTAATGGAGAAGGAAGAAGAAGTTAATGAGAAAGTGGAGGAGAGAGAGAAGTTAGGTGGGTTATAAAGGGGGATGGTGGTGGTTTATCATGATGAACCAAGAAATAAACCAAGACATCCCAAAAATAAACCAAGTTAAACCATTACATGCTATGATGAACCTAATCAAGATTAAACTAAAATTAGCTAGCCAGGCATAAAATAAAAATACATGTCAGGATTCCGTATACGTATACTGGAAATACGTAGAACGAAAAACGGGGGTGACAAGATCCAAATTCTAACATCGGTCAATTTTGAGATACAAATTCTAATATGCATATATATGTGATATCCTAAAACTACATGCCATTTCTTCTTTTTTTCCCCACTTAGCATGCATTGTATACGTATACAATTATGTGGCATCTGACATGGCAGCTGACATAATAGATGACGTGGCAAATTTAACCCAAAAAATTAATTATCCAAATTTTTTAATGTTAACTTTAATATTAATGTTAATATTAATTTTAATTTTAATTTTAAGGTTAATCTTAATATTAATTATCATATTAATTTAATATTAATTTTAATTGTTAAATTTTGTCATGTCAACAACCATATCGTATGTTACATAATGAAAGATAACATCACCCAAATATCTTGAAAGCCGAATAGCATTTTTGATACATATATATGCTAATAATGCTATAACAACCATCACCATTCCTCACACCATCCATCATCTTTGCCAAGTCAACCCCCCATAGCTCAAACTTAGGTGGTGCATGATAACGCACTATGGTTAGGAAAAGTCTTGCACATCCCACACATTCATCTCCATCCACCTTCTCTTTGAAAATTGTGGGATTTTACTCGAGACTTTGGGCACAACATCATCCAAAAGGGGCTTCATCATGGGCATACTGACCATCTTCTTGTAATCCCAACTTGATGGGTTTCTGTGGCAAAGAACGTCATAGTATTTTCATAGTGGGAGGGCCACCGGCCGTTCCTCCTCTTCCACCATCTTGGACGCTTAAAAAATACAACAAAATAACGACGAAATTTTCCGAATATCATATAATCCGTCGCTAAAAGTAATAACGAGAACCTTCTACGTGTCCCGTGTCGTCCACGGGATGTGCATGGTAGTAGACGCTTCCGTGGCTCCCATTTCTTGCTATATATCCATTCGTGTGATCATGTATATTACATATATCTACTAGAAATACTTTTCGTGAAAAGATCCAATTAATATTAATTTACATATACATTTGGTGATGATATATACAATCGATCGTTGACATCGTTTCACACCAATGAATATCTTGTGTGACGGAAAATCTTTGAGCTCCCCTGTATCATTCTTCTCGATAGACTTCATCTCCTCCATCATTCTCGATTTCAAGCTTCTTCTTTATTTGCTTCTTCAAATGAAAATGAAGGCCAACACATTCACATTCGCTTCCTATTTCATGTTGGAAATGTAGTTCCATAAATAAAATAGAAAGGGAGGGTGATCACGCGCATGCCTCCCCTCCAACGGAGGGATGACACGTGATCCGCGGACTAGGACTGCAGTCCAAATCCACAAACAACGTCGCAACTTCCGTAAATAAAATCTCAACAATATTCTAGTGCCTAATCTATCTTGATAGGCATTCATTTCCGGATTAAGTGGGAATATATTGCATCTTTGTGTACTTCATCACTGGCACACCATACTAATGGAATGCCCCGTCAACAGTCCTTTATAGAAATATCTTAATTAGGTGTCTATACTTGGATTCTATTTGCATCTCCTGCCGACACATTGCTTTATTCACATAAAAGTGTTCAAAATAAGAGGAAAAAAAATTATATAAATATAGGCTGAAAAGTTACAAATCTGTTTCATAGAATCTAATAGAAAATAATATACGTACCTAACTATGCATGGAATATAAATAATATATACGTATCGTGATTAATCTTTTAATCTCAATGTGGTAGTTTCCATTGGTCTTGGAGAAGATTTATTTGACGTGTGAATTTGACTCAAGTGCATAGAAAGCACGTTAGGCTTAGCTAAATTGACCCTCAAAAGATATCGATACGGTTTGGCGTGCCCCGATTCGATATCGATCTCTCTTTTTCGGTTGGCAAAAAAAATAATAAAGACCCGTCAACAAGAATATAAAGACCTAGTAAGTTTGATAAAACATATAAAGAAAGAAATATATTTATTGCATTAAACCATTCAACAAGGATGACTACTACTTTATTTAACTCCAAGAAGTAACACATAAAATACTTAAAATTATGCCTTAATATAATTCTTTTTCTAAATTTTTAATACTTATTTATCTTTAAACTATCGATAGCGATACTCATAAGAAGTGTTCGATGCGGATTCCAATACTCATACTACAAACTTTGAATATATTAAACTCGACAGACCCCAATATTTATGCAATATCCATGTCATTATGATCGACAATATATATGGTGGCTTTGTTTATGCGACATTGATAGCATCATGGTGACTAGCTAGATAAGACGTGTAGAAAAATACATAAAAGTACTAAAAAAAAGGTTATCTAGCTGCCACGACTCTCTCCGTAAGAAACAACAGAAAGAGAGGGTTTAAAGAAATTGATGTTTGGATTTAGCTGGCATGCATGGAGTTCCGTAGTTGTGCAGCGTATCGAAATGAGGATTAGATTAGTGAATTAACACGTAACTGGACCGAGGAACAAGCAAGGTGTGAGTGTTACTTTTGACCCAAAAAACCCAACAACATAAAATTGTAAAGATTGCGTCGGTCGGTTGTGTTCTCCAAAGTCTTCATAAGCTGTAAATATTCTTCTTTTCCAACAATTTGAGTGCTCTGAAAATGAACCCACTCAATTTGCCACATTCTGTTGGCAATGCGGTGTCATCCGAATCGAAGTTGACCCATGAGACGATTTTAGACTGGGTTCATACGTCTTAAAAGAAAATTTTTATTGTCACCACTTTTTGAGCGATCAACCAGAAACAAAATACAATCCAACACATTCTTCCCCACTTCCATTATAGCCTAACACGTATTATTATAGTCCCCGACCCCCACAGGATCCTTCATATTCCTAGACCTAAAATTATATTGGAGAAGATTGGTTACAAGCGTCTCCGATTCATCCAAGACTTTGTAGCCACCACGGGCTTATATGTCGTAGGTTATGTCCTGTGCTGTGCTGGACGTATGTTAGACACTATGTCTAGTATTATGGAAAAATAATACGCAGAGGCAAAAGACCCGTGTCTTGCCATCGGGTGATGAATATGGAACAAAATGATCGTGCAGGCAGGGCCGGCGCAACGAGTTGGGTTGCTCTATCCGGAGTTAGTTTTGGTGGCCCATGACCCTTATTGCAGGCCGATTCTGAAGGATCACATGCGACTTCGATCTCTATTGGGATCACACTGAACCTGTGGGTTGTCCTAAGAGGTGGGGGTTGTCCAAGCCCAAAGTCTTGTCTGGCTTACTCCTGGACCGGCCCTGCGTGGGTGCAAAGTGTGTTCATTATTTATCCCGATTAAGTTGGATGTTTAAATTCTCATTCTTCCTTTCGATTCTAGTTGGGTACGTTGGAAATTTCTGCAAATCTTATTTGTATCGTGTTCTTCTGGAAATTTGTAAGATGTCGTCTATTGGGACAAATGAGACAACATATATACTTGTATAGGTTGCGATTTTGTTCGAGTGACGAAGTCATCACATATACGCATGCCATCTGGATCTCAGCTCTGGCTTAGCAGGGTCTTGGTATGTTGTCTTCATTGTTGCAGGATTTCGTTGATGAACGTACGTTCAAAGTATCCGATATGCACGTTTCTGAATTCTTACAACTAATTCCTTTGTGAGTCCAGCCTCTAAGAGCATCTCCAACCCTATTGTGAGTTTGAAAAAAATGGTTGCCACATAGGAATGACAACCATTTTTTTCCAAAAGTACTTCTCCAATGCAAATGTGAAATAAAGTGTGGAGTTGACATGACAATGACATGGCAAAGACAATGTGAAGTTGGTTGTCTAGATCTAGACAATGCACTTCACAATGTCTTTATGTCCACATCATCATTTGTGAATAAAAATATTTATAAAAAAAGTAGAAGAGTAAAAGTTGTCTTGGAAGTTGTAAAAAATTATTTGTATTGTCTTCTTAATACTTTTGCATTGGAGATGACTTTTTAAATCCATTGTCATTTGTGAATATAACCTTGCCACCTATACAAGACATTGTCTTGTGTCTCATGCCACATAGGATTCACAACACAAAACAAGACAATAGGGTTGGACCCTATTGTGACTTTGGAAAAAGTTAATGCCACATAGGAATGACAAAATTTTATTCAAAAATTCTTCTCCAATGCAATTGTCAAGTCAATTGTGAAGCTTATGTGGCAAAAATTAAAGACATTGTGAAGTTGATTGTCTTGTTCTAGACAATGCACTTGACAATGTCTTCTCTTCCATGTCATCAATTATGAATAAAAAATATTAGAAAAAAGAAAAATGAGTAGTTGTCTTAAAAGTTGTCTTGGAAGTTGGAAAAAATACTTTTTATTGTCTTCTCAATACTTTTGCATTGGAAAGAGTTTTTCTATTTCATTGTCTTTTGAGATATAATTTTGCCACATAAACAAGACATTGTCGTGTGGATCATGCCACATAAGAGCCACCTAAGACTCACAACACTTAACAAGACAATAGGGTTGAGATGCTCTAACTTTCCTTAGTGTCAAGATAAACTTTGCGAATTTCTACGCAAATATCCCACGCCTAAGTTGAATTGTGCTACTCTATGAGAGAGTGATGGAATGATTCCGTTCAAGTGGCAGTCCTATGAATCAAATCAAATCAAATAAAATCAAATGAAGGAAAATGGAAAAAAGGTTGATGATTACAAAATTGGCATGATGATCTACTTTCGAACAATGCAAGTAGATTGTGGTGGGTTCTCTCGCATCAATCAAGCTTGGCTTATAACAAAAATAATCGAATTAAGGTGCCATTTCACTTTCTTCTTTAATTTGTGTACGTAAAGTAGTAAGAATTAATTAGTGAAAGATTGATATGATGGTTGACAAGAATGGAGGATGTTCAAATTTGACCAATATATATATATATATATATATATATATATATATATATCTATATATATATTATATATATAATATATATATATATACACACACGGATCGGGAGCTCCGTTTTCGGAGCCCCGTCGAAGCCCCACGATCCTTGGCCGTTGGATCGCGTGGGCCCCTCGCGGGCCCCGCTCGATCCGATGGTGCAGGGGGGGCGGGACTTCGGCGGGGCTCCGCGGGCGGGGCTCTTGATCCGGATCCTATATATATATATATATAGTGCGCTTGTACACTGCGATTTGCGATTGATTAGCCTTTCTATTTGACATAAAAAAAAAGTAGTAGAGACGAAGAACTCTCCCACCTTAATTAAGCACACGACTCTCCATCTACGAACAATTTAGATGAAGGAACGTAGTAGTAGTAGTACACTTTTGACACTCAACCATCGATGGTCGGAAAGCAATCAATCATGCACTAAAGACTTTCGAACCTATTTACTAAAGTTTCTTCATCCATACATTTGACTTTTAGACCCACGAATTTAAATTTTAATTGGTGACGAAATCTACATCAAACGAGCTAGAGAGAGGTTATCCAATTGGAAGAAACGCGCTAGCCCTTTTCATTAGTAGTGATGGATATTGAAACGCGCTAATTAAGCTCTTTTCATTAGTAGTGATGGATGCTTTCGGCACCAATATGTCTCTTGCTGGGTTGTATCTCGTTTCCGGTTGAGCGTTCAAATGGAGATGACAATGGAGTTGGTAATTTAGTCTCACATCGGCTAAGAGGTGGGACCGTGTGGTGTAGATAATTGGGATTGGTTCAGCCCTTACATGATAATTCTCTTTTAAGGCATATGAGTCCAATTCAATATCGTACTTTATGGACCAACTCCGGTTCGAGTCACACCGCGTTCCCAACATCTCTTAGTTTAACCAAAATAAGGGATCGTGTCGTGTCGCAGCGTCCGTACGGTGTCGTGACTTGTCGTGCCGGTCCGTGGATGAGTTTCACATGTTTGACACCTTCAGAAATTCTAAAAACGCGATGCAACATGCATGCAACTGGCACTGCACAAAAGACATAAGCTGAGCTAGTAAAATGACAATCCGTTAACAAAACCGCAAAATAAGGAGGAAAGTGAGGAGAAGAGCTGTAAGCAGAAACAAGAACTTCGTGGGCTGCTGGCAGAGATCAGCCGTTACATATTGCAATGGATCGACTCCTTTCCACAAACATCCGATATATAATATCAACTTTGTGTGATATTGAACACTTGACAACGGACATTGTCATATCGAGTAGCTAGTTACGAATGAGAAGCTCGCCTGGTTGCTTCGTCGTCGTAAGCTTCGCGCTTCTTCTTCTTCGGGGCTCAAATGTAGCCCACGGTGCACCAATGATCCCGGCCTTGTTCGTGTTGGGGGACTCGCTGGTCGACGACGGCAACAACAACTATATCAGCTCCTTGGCGAGGGCTAATTACTTCCCGTACGGGATCGATTTCTTCCAAGGGCCTACCGGGAGGTTCTGTAACGGGAAAACGTTAGTGGACGCATTGTGTAAGTTCCATGACCAAAATGTGTCGAACCTTAGCTCATGCAAAGTGAACCGACCGGCTCGATCGATTAAATCAAAGAATTATTGTACACTTTTTGTTTTCTCAGGTGATCTTTTGGGGCTTCCCTATCTCCCACCCTATACAACTCCAGGCCTCAACGGCACAAGATTGCTTGGCGGAGTCAACTATGCTTCGGCAGCTGCAGGATCCTTGATGAGACGGGCCAATACCTAGTATGTTTACTTTCTATGTGCACGGGAGACGGGTGGGGTAGGACAGAATACTTACGGTAATGACACGACACAGTAAGATACGACGACACCTACTTTAGTGTCATTGTGTATTTTGGAATATCCGCAGTGTGTCCGACACATATTACGAATCGAACACGACACTTAAGATATTTTTTGAGTGTCTTCCTAGTTTACTTGTTACCCGCTCTCTAGGCCCTTGCAGTACTAGTCGTCGTTCGGGTACCGTAAACTGAAATAGCATGTTAAATGCAATGGTATTGTTGTAATTGTGTTGCAAATACAATGTTTGGTTGCATCGCAGTATTTATGAATCCGGTATTAGTTGTAACGGACATTTTGGGCGCAACAAAAAGATGCAGAATTGTCGGTTACAAACAATCTATTTTTGAATTTCAGGGAGCCAGGACGCCCTTAACCGGCAGGTGCTGAACTTTGAGGACAACCTGAAGCAGATAAGAGCAGTGCTGGGGAATAACGTGGGCCAGTTCTTGGCAAGGTCAGTTGTGATGATCGCCATCGGCAGCAACGACTACATCAACAACTACCTGCTGCCATCCCAATATCCACCAGCTACACCTACACCACGAGGAATTTGCCAACCTCCTCATCAACCACTACACCAGACAGCTGCTGGCACTGCATAGTTTTGGGCTGCGGAAGTTCGTTCTGACAGGGGTCAGCCCCCTCGGCTGCATCCCCGACCAGCGAGCGAGCGGGGCGGCCCCGCCCGACCGCTGCGTCGACCAGGTGAACCAGATGCTCGGGTTCTTCAATGAGGGGTTGCGGTCGTTGGTGCAGCAGCTGAACACTGCTCATCCCGGGTCGATATTCGCCTATGTTAACACGTACGGTGCTCTTGGGGACATACTCAATAACCCAGAAAGATATGGTGAGCCTAGAATTTTATTAAAAAAAAAAAAAAAAAATTGAACCTACCCGTACGTTTGTGTCAAAGCACCAAATTTGATTGGGACTTTGCAGGTTTCACGGTGGTCGACCGCGGATGCTGCGCGCTGGGGACGGACCAGGGGCGGATTACATGCCTCGAGTTCTCCGTTCCGTGCCGCAACAGGGACCAGCACGTCTTCTGGGACGCTTTCCACCCGACGCAAGCCGTCAACCTGATACTGGCACAGAGGGCATTCACAGGACCGCCATCCGACAGCTACCCGATCAACATGCAGCAGATGGCGCAACTCTAGATCAAAATAAAATTCTGAGATTTCTCTTTCTGACAGTTTGCTGATATGTGCCGACTGTATGCTTCTGTTTTAGAGAAAACTATCAGGAATAGACATCTCATGAAAATAAGTTTCAAACATAAAAAATTTGGAGCCACCCATGACACAATCTGCAGTCGAGTTATTGTGCAGCAAAGCATAGAACTAGTACAATGATCAAAGTACATGGTTACAGAATCCTCACCTTGTGCTAAAGCTGGAATCATCTCAAGTTTCTGCACCAACATTACCAATAGATTCATTCACGGGGCGTTTAGCAAATAAACACATCAAGAGACCCGCTTTTTTAGGTGCAAGTGCCCATCAAAATTTCTGGTAGCCAACAACAAGGACTTTGCCTCATCTATTGCATTTAACCATAACAAGTTAGCAATAGTATCATCTCCTCAGCCACAAAGGATATACGGTAGCTAAACAAGCAACATCTTAAATAACTGATGCCATCCACATTCTACATCAGCAACACTATATAATTAGTCTAATGCGCAACGGTCAGCAGTTGAACCTAACAGTTATAGTTATAGATCATCATGTGGTTTATATAATTTTGCAGCATGTACGATATTCCAGGCATGCATATACATGCTGAAAGTCTCTGTTTGAGAAGTCCGAGTTACGGAAAGTTCTATTATTTATTTCCTAAATCATCAAAGTTCTCTCCTTGATTTGTAAAGAATATAGTCAAGAGCTGCCAGAAGCCTCAAAGGTTCCTGGAGTATATTTCTCCATCAAGGCAGTCAGAGCAGCTTCAAATGCCTTCTCCAGTTCTACCTCCTCTAAGAACTTGTGCCTCAGGTCATCCTTTCTCTTTACATGTGAATCGATCAGCATCTCTCTTTCGGCTAGAAACTCCTCAGCACCCTTCTCTTGGCTTGCTATGATTCTTGCTCTCTCTTCTCTGCAAGAAGTCGATGAACTATTTATTGTGAGGATACGAGGTTCAAAAGTTGACAATCAGGGAATAGAACTATCAAGTTTGATCCAGACAAAGGCTTAGAAAACATGCTATTAAATTTCTTAACTAGATTCTATAAACAGTTATATTTCCTGCTCATCCCTATCAAAACTGAAACACTTGGTGTAATACAATAGTTTACATGAGTGATTCACAAGTGAATGCTTCACAGGGTTCTTTATTTGCCATAAACTCTTTGAAACAATAATTTGGAAATACCATAATACTATAGCTGGAAAAGGTAAGATATGTTAGAAAGCCATAATGGGAAGAGTGGACAGGGTCTAGTAGAGTATATTAATGGTGGATAGGTATGTTGCGTACTAGGATACCGACACCGCATAACACCATATGGACATGGCAAACAACCATGGCACCAACTTTAGTAGAACCAAGTATACATCGCATGCACACATTGCAACATGTACGCATGGAGACTGTCGATGTCAGCATATCAGTACTGTCTAGGTAAATGGCCTTCTCTACCCGAAAATTAACGTCAATAACTCTCCAACCCAGCAAAGGTGGATCAAACTAAAAATATGTAGATAACAGAAATGTTCAAACAAAATAGGTCATCATGATAGGTCAGCAGTTTCATTATTTTCCACGGAAAATAGTTATTTTCCATGGAAAATATATTTTCCTATGGGTTGGGCCAGTTTCATTTTCCACCGTTTTAGAAGAAAATATGGAAAATGATAGTTTCTTGGAAAATAATTCCATGGAAAATATAAGCTATCAAACACTACAATTGGTGGAAATTTTGTGATGGAAATATTTTTCATGGAAAAAAAAAAATAGCTCAATCAAACACATCCTTAGAGGTAAATTTTGTGGTTATAACTCTGGTCAATGTAGCCTCAGATAAGTACTAAAGATGATTCCGTATTGAAGTTACCTGAGTCTGGTGTTTTCATTGCTCCCAGAGCCTATGTCAAACTGCATCGCCTTAGCATGATTTTCTCGTAACACCATCTTATATTTCTGTTCTTTCTCTTCTATGCCCTTTTGAACTTTAGTAATTTGCTCTTTGAAAAATTGTTCTTGGTAGTCCATCTACAAAATAATGAGAGAGAGAGAGAGAACTAAATCAGCCAACTGACAGATTGTTGCTAAGACAGAGAAACAGTGATGTAAAACGTGCACAAGTAATAAACAAATAGAGAAATTAGAACAGCAGAAATATAGCACATTGAATAATAATATCACTCTACCCAATTCTAATTATTGCAGCTTGGCTCACAATACATAAAATTCAGTGTCCATTCAATTTTAGACTTTGGCAACTTCGAAAAGTACAAAAGGAAACCAGAGAGGGAGGGAGAAAGAGAGAAATATAGTGAATTGGAAGTGATTGCCTGCTTAAATTACATAATATAATTAATAGCAATCACAAAGTAATATTACATAAAACTAAAACCCTCTACCAGCAAAGGTAATGATAAAAGTTAAGGAAATAAGAATATATAATAGGATGAGTTTCACTTGATAATATTATCTAAGGTGTTACTTTTTTTCATACAAGTCCCTTAAACCTATCCTAGTTTGAGTAGTTAAGTCCCCTAAATCTTGATATTTGTTTAGAGTTGCCCAAATTTCAAGCATTGCCGTCA
>JANAVB010011385.1:0-39163 GCA_029216955.1 Iris pallida
AACTGTCATGGCGTAAGCTCGCCCCTGCTGGCCCTTCCAGCCTGTTGCTGAAACTGTATATTCTGCTGCTGTGGCTGTAACGGTCCCCTCTGCTGACCTACCGGAGCCTTGGCTCCTGCTCCTGGTGCTGCTCCCTGTGCTACTCTGCCTATTACTGGGAACACTCCCTCAGCGGTGGTCCGCTGCCCCACATAGTAGGCACCAGCCCAACCTCTTCCTGCACTCTTTCCATCCATGTCCGACTTCTTACAGTAGGGACAACTGGTAGTCTGCTGTCTCGAGGCCTGTTGCTGCTGCCTCGGCTGCTGATACTGCGTGGCTGCCTCTGCTGATGCTGATAGTGAGGCCTCTTGGCCTGACCTCCACTGCTGCCGACTCTCTGTGTATCGCGGCCCCTCTTGAGCTTCAGCTCAAGATCATCCTCAGCTGCCATCGCTCCTGCCAGAATCTCCTCAAAAGTGGCATTTCTGTCACTCTGGTCAAGGTCTGACCTCCTTGACCAAGCCCTTCCTGAACCTCCTCGCCTTCGCTATCTCGCTAAGGCCCTCTACAAATCTGCTTAACCGACAAAACTCACCGGAATACTCCTCTACAGTCTGGTTCCCCTGAACCAGGTTCTCGAACTGGGTCTCCAAGGCACCGACTGCCTGATCCAGGAAAAACTTCCCCTTGAAGAGCTCCTTGAAAGCTCCCCATGTCTGCCCTGGAGTGCCTACTCTCGGGTCCGTCTGATACCAGGTATGGATAAGATCCCGCATCTGGCTGGCTGCTGCCTCTATCTGTTTCCTGGTATCTCCGACAGTCGGAAAATCTCCTCAATGTGCTCAATCCACTCATCATAAAGAATTCCCTCTGTCCCCAAGAAGTCCCTGGGGTTCATCTTCTTGAACTCCTGAATGCCCAGAATCCTCTGCTGTCGCGGCTGTCCCAATCCTACTTGTGGCTGGACAGCCAACCACTCCACCGTCGCTCTAGCCAGCTGATGGGCCTCATCTATGCCCCTGGTAAACTCCGCTGTCTGACGTTGCTGTTGGGCCTACTGCGTCTCTAAGAAATGCTGGAAGTATGAAAACATCTGTGCAGCATCCACTAATCCAGATGGCATCGACGGCTGGAACTGCTGCTGGTGCTGCTGAAACTGTGGCTGACAAAACTGCGGGGGAGGCATGTCTGGGGTAGCTGGGATGGTCCCTCGAATAGATAGAGGTGCACCCCCAAATGGCAGAAACTCCCACATGAGCTGGAGTAAGGGGAGCTTATTTTCCATAAATAAATTCCTTTATTTGTATCTGGGAAATTACAACTGTGGGAATCTGATCTAGAAGACGATCACTTTATCCCTTGGACTATGCGAAGAAGAAAAGCTCTCAAAATTTTGACAGAAGATAACTATGTATCTGTACAATGAATGAGAAAAAGAACTCTATTTATAGAGTCACAAATAAAACTGAAAAGACAACTGTCTTCACAGCCTGTGCTTAGTTGAAAATTACGCAGGATTTAACATACGCAAGGTTATGAGAAGTTACTGGACATGGCCTGTAACTGTTGGACACATGGCGATCATGCATGAGTCGTGTGTAAGTTACAGGACACGCAGGCGAGAGATCAGTGGCATGGCTGCCACGTACTCCAATTTGATGAAATCTACGCAGACTTGTTGAAGACGAAATCCACGCAAACTCAGTGTAGAAAGCTTCAAAATCTACGCAAACTTGGGGCAAGAAGCTTCAGGATCCACGCAGACTCGAGGCAAAAAAATGCTTCAAAATCCATGCAGACTTGAGGAAGAAAACTTCAGAATCCACGTACGTTTGAGATGAAGATCTCACAAATACACGCAGACTTGAGGTAGAACTGCCAGCTGTCTTGATTTGGCGTGCTTCGACTGACACAAAATCTCTGACAGTGATTGCTTTTGTCAGTCGCATTAAATGACAAGAAACTCTTTTAGTACGCCAACATGACGAAGGTTGAGTCTTGCTAAGAAGATTTCGAAAATCACGCAATAGACGGCTGTGATCTCTCGAATTTTGTGCATATGTGGCATACGAAGAGACCTTCGACTGTTGTGCTGTCAGTCATAATTACTCTCTGTTAAATGATGAGCTGTCCCTCAGCGTGATTTGTAAATATTGTCTGGATCAACTGAGCGTGACTTTTGACTTTGCCCTGATCAACTCAGCGTGACTGTTAGACTTATTCTGATCAACTCAGCGTGACTATCATTTTTAAAGGCCAACAAGACCCCCTTCAAAGTTTTCGAAAATTGAAAAGGACTTCAAAATTTTTTGAAATACTTTAAAAAATAAGATGATAAAATGAACTTAGTCACGCTGAGATGACTTCAAATTTTTCGGAAGTCGAAAGACTTCGAAGTTCTTTGAAAACATCCAAATGAAGTATATGATATTATCAGAGGTATTATGGACGTGATAATATGTAGGAACTTAAAAGAAAATAGATTGATTTCTATGCAGAGGTCAAAAATGACAAATGAGCAAGTAGATTCGAAATTGATTCAGAGGTTATGAAAACGTGATCAATAACGAATCCCCACTTAATAAATTAATAGAAGATTATGAACGAACGAACTGTTTAGGAAATGATGAACGGATGAACCGTCGAATGAATGTAATAAATGAACGGATGAACCGTCAAGTATTAATGAATGTATGAATCGTCGGATGAATGTGACGCTTCATTATTTGAGGAACTTCTGCCTATAAATATAGCAGAAATCTGACAAGAACGAACGCTTCTTCTTTCAAACATAAAAATGTCGTCTGAAGAAGCATCCAATAAGGCTGAAATTGCCATAAAGGTTCAGAAAGGCACTGAAGAACACCCTGTAGATCCAGTTCAATCCAAGAAGGCGGAAGCAGGCGAAGGTTCATCTGCACCCAAGCCACCAAGGGACATTCTGGACTTCCTGCTCAAACCAGGAAGGACTGAAGAAGAAGAAGCCATGAGAATGGCCGCTTGCAAGTTCCTCGTGGGTTCCAGTAAGGAGGTCCTCGATTCTTTTGCTGATCACATCTTCGAGAAGGATGGAAGTGGCCCACGTCCAAATGTAGAAAAGGATGATAGTGATCTTCCTTATAGGAGAAATGAATTCCTGAAACGGGAGGTACCAATACTGGAGGGCTCATCAGATATTGTTTTATATCATCGAATGCTTTCTGACATTCATCATTCCAGACAAAAGAAACACCTTTCTTCATAAGTTTATTGAATGGTCTGCAGCGTCCTGATAAATTAGAGATGAATCTCTGATACAAGCGATCCTTCCTTGAAATCCTCGTAGCTCTTTTAAGGTGCGTGGAGGACGCATCTCTTGGATGGCTTTGATCTTCTCGGGATCCACGTGTATACCTTTAGAGGTAATACGAAGCCGAGAAATTTACCACTAGAGACGCCTAAGAAGGACTTAGTAGGGTTCATCTTTAATTGATGCTTACGCATTAGATCAAAAATAGTCTTCAAATCTTGGATATGATCCTCCTTTTGTCGACTTTTGACTACAATATCATCAACGTAGCATTCGACTATTTTCTGCAGATGTTCACGGAATATAGTGCTCATGGCTCGTTGATAAGTTGCTCCTGCATTCTTGAGACCGAATGGCATAACTGTATAACAGTATGTACCAATCGGCGTTCTGAAAGAAGTGTGCTTCTCGTCGTCTGGAAACATTTTAATCTGATTGTACCCAGAATACCCGTCCATGAATGACATTCGTTCAAATCCACAGGTATTATCGATCATGACATCAGTGATTAGTAGAGGGAATTCGTCTTTAGGACATGCCGCATTGAGATCACGGAAGTCTATGCATACTCTGATCTTGCCAGTCTTTTTAAGGACAGAACTATGTTAGCCACCCAATCGGGATGTTGTTCCTCTCTAATAAACCCGGAGGCTATGAGTTTATTGACTTCAGCTTCAATTGCATCCATAATGTCTGGACGAAATCGTCGCTGTTGTTGTTTGACCGGTTTAGCATTCGGCAAGATATTGAGCTTGTGAGTTGCAATTTGGGGATCAAGCCCTGGCATATCTTCATAACTTCAAGCGAAGACGTCGATGTAATCACGAATGAGTTTGATCATGTCTTGCTTATCAGTTTCTGAAAGACTTTCACTGATGAATATTGGTTTGGGAGATCCCTCTTCACCAACATCTATTTGAACAAGTTTGTCTTCAGTCGGAGGTTCTTTTTGCTCGAAACGGAACTCCCATTGATTATCTAATCTTTGGGCCCATTGTTCTGATTCAGGTGAGATTTCAAACTCTTCTTCGTCTTTATCACTTTCTTCAGAATGGTCAATGGAAACCATATTGGAAGACAGAAGGTTGTAGTAGAAGTCACCGATACTCGTATCGGAATCCCAAGAAGTGGTACTGGAAGAATCAGATCTCTTATCTTCATCAGACTCGGGATCTTCATGAATAATATTGATAAAAGGAGTAGGAGCTATATAGCCCAATCTGCATTTCGTCCTTCCATATTTCAGAGGAGGAATACGAACAGGCATTTTTCTTCCTTTTCCACTATTGAGGCCAGCCCTGAAGTCGTAGCCCATATTTTTGATATGTCTTTAGATTGCTGACTATAACGACGTAGTTGTAATCTTCCAGTATCATCATTTCTGTCATCATCTTCTAAATCAGAAGGACTTTGAGGCCCTTTAGAAGAATATTGGAATGTCTCCTGGCTTTCTGCTGGGAACTAGAAAGTATGAAGATTGTACAGGTTCTAGGGATACATCTGTATGAACAGTCTGTACAACTCCAATGGTTATTGTGTTCAAGTCATCTAACAAATATAAATAACTATGAACATAATAACACACATCAGCAACTGCAAGGATGGAGACTTTTCATTAAATAAAAAGCAGCAATATTTACATTAGGAGAAGGCTGAGCCTTAGAGATCTTAGCCAAGTCAATGACTAAAGGGGAAGAAGAAGAAGAATAAGAAGAAGCTTTGTTTCGATTAAGATCGATAACAAATGGCTCAGAAGGGATGAGCTCCCTTGAAGCTTGAGATGGAAGAATAATCCGCCCTCCAACTGGAATTAGCAGAGTATCCTGTGAAGATACAGGAACTGTAGTACGCCCACTGACAAGAATGATCATTGTGTCTTGAGCAGACGACTGAGGTAACGGAGAGATCCGTCCAGTCACTGGAATGATGAAAGAACCTTCTCCAGAGAGTTTAGAGATTGTTGCTGAGTAGTTCACCTTTAACAGGAATTATTAAGGTCTCACTTTGTGAATCCTCTTTCTCCATAGCTTGTATGACCCTTGTATACTCTTCTTTGTACATTCGGGAATCATTGAAATAAGCTTCAACCCATGGAAGGGATTTATATCAGCAACTTCTTTTTAACTCTTATTGCTATCAATGTATTTAAAACACTGATGAAGAGTAGAAGGCACCACATTATTTTCATGAAGAAAGGGCCTCCCAAGAAGAAGATTATAGGATCCCACGATCTCAATCACATAGAAAGTGACTTTGGATCTGAAATCGCCTATCTGAAGCTTCAGATGAATCTTTCCCAAAGGCTTGCTTCGGCTTTGATTGAATCCCAGGATAGTAGTAACCGTCTTGGAGAGCTTGTGAAGAGGGATTTTCAGTTCATCCAACAGGCTCTTTGGCATGATGCTTATAGCAGACCCTGGATCAATAAGGATACGATCTATCTTCATCGTATCGATATAACCGGTGTAGTAGAGAGGCCGATCATGTCGATTATCCTCCAGTAGCATGTCATCTTGTGTAAAGGTGATATTTGGGATAATCTCCAATACACTATTGCAATGTAAGCAAGCAGGTTCTGCATCTGGCTTCTTCAATTGTGCAAGACAAGAGTCTGCTTGAAGAAGTGCTTCACTTAACGTCTCCTGAGTTTCTTTAGAAAGACATAGAAGTTCAAAGAGGGACATTCTAGCTGGAGTATTAGCAAGTTGAGCTAGAATGTCGAAGTTGTAAGGCTTCTGAAGCCCAAGAGGAGAGGACTTCTTGATTGGTTTATCAAACCGAGCCTGTTGTTTGCCTTTCTCCAGAGCTGTAGACTTGGGAGGAACAGGTTCAACCGGTGTAGTTGAAGGAACAGGTACAATAGATGATTCTTCTTCAGGAGGAACATTAGGAGCATCTTTATCTGCTGGAGGGATATCAGAAGTATCCTCAGGATTCTTGGAATAATCTTTAGATAAGGTTTCCCCGTTCGAGTAGCACTAACAAGTGCTTCTTCTTTATCTTTTGGCTCTGTGTCGGAGGTAGATCCAAGAGACGTCATATGACATGACTTAATCTTTCCAGCCTTCTTGGACTTTCGAGAAGTAGTCTTTTGAGGAGAAGGCATTTCAAAATTTGCCACTAGATCAGGATGAATCCACATGATTTCTCCAGTTTCCAAAGTGATTGGCACTAATCCTTCAGATTGTGGAGGAGGAATATTCACTATTTCAAGAGTTGCCTTGGAAATAGGAACAATCCCACTTTCAAGGAGTTGAGGAGAAATCTCGAATTGCATATAGACGACATTGGAGGTGACGGTCTTCTCTTTTGGAGTAAGGGAGATAGCTCCAGATTTAATCATTTCTTGGATCTTTCCTTTCAGTACATAACCTATACGAATTGTGTGACCCAACATTCTGTGATATGGGCAGTATTTGGGATGATCTGTCTTACCAGCTTCATCAGGTTTCTTGATTTCAGGTAATTGTATTTTATTACCTTTCAGCAGACATTCAAAGATACCAAGGACATCGTCATCATCGAAAGAGTATTCTTCTTTGGGACGAGGTGTTCTTGGTTGTTGAGTTGTAGAAGTAGGAACAGTTGATGCATCTTTGCTCTGAAGATTAACTTCAAGAGTTTCTTTTCCTCTGCGAACATTGTTTTTATTGTTAGTACCTTGACCTGTTTCTTTGGGAGTCATCTGCACTCCTAAACTTTTGAAGGTTTCAGCACTAATTTCTGCAGCCTTGGCACTAACTATGAAAGAAGGCCAGTCTTGGAATTGGGTGGATCCTGTCCACATGCTGATGATAGGTAACAAGTTTGATTTGCATGTGTCGATGGTGACAGCATCAGGAGTTCCAAGAGGCATCTTCAGAGCTTCTCTTCGAAACCGTTCAATGTACTCTTCTGTAGTTTTATTATTTTTCTGCTTGATTCTAATAAGAGCAGACATAGTCATGTCATTGAGCCCTTCATAGAACCGTTCAAGAAACATCTGTTTGAAACCGGCAAATGAGGTAATGCTCCCATCTGGGAGACTTCTATACCATTCATAAGCCGTTCCCTTGAGACATCCAACAAACACCCGAGTAAGGAGGGCGTCGCTTGGTTGCAATTGATCAGTCATCACTTCAAAGTGATTAATAAACTGACTTGGAGAAGTGGTTCCATCATAGAATGAGATAGTAGGAGGCTTGTATTTAGGAGGATATGATACTTGCTTCCATTCTATCGGATAAGGTTGCTTGATGCCTAACCTTTGTAAACCATCTTTCTGTTTGAATGCTTCGAATTGAGTTTTGAGATTCCTCAATTCTTCATTAACAACTCCGGAAGATTGTGGAGTTGTAACTTGTAGAGAATAGGTGGGAGGAGGAACAGCATTGTAACCACTACCTCCAGCTCCAGAGAGACTAGGATTTGGTTGAGCTGGTCCAGGAGTATTAGATTGTACTGCTGGAGGAACTTGTACTGGACTTATATCAGTGTCAGTTGGTATGACATCTGGTACAGTCTGTCGATTTTGCATCTGAGCTGTCATGAGTTCATACATCGACTTCATAGTATCAGCCATAGACTTCATTTGCTGTTCCAAAGAAGCAATCCTTTGATCTTGGGGAGTCACCGAAGAGGAAGGTTCATTGTTCAATTCAGTATTCCCATCCACCATATAGTAGTGACTGTACGAGGGATTATTGATGAATTAGTGGATGTGGTATGCTCTGAATCACTGCTTCGTACATCAAAGTCATTTATAGGAGAACTATCCCCAGTAGGAAGAGGTGGGAAGTTAGATTCTCCCAGAAATTCAGAATCATCTTCAGAGATCAAATTTCTTTGACTAAAAGCTAGGACTCTTGCTCTGGTGTTTCTATATACTCCATCTGGACTATCAGCTCTACCCCCAGTATCCCGAGAGGTTATGTTGACAGAAGCAAACAAAGGCTCATCTTCATCAGGCATAGGTTCATACTGAATCCGATTGAAGACAGATTGTCGTTTTGTTTGACATCTGTATTGCATTGTGACTCTTAGCTGGAAATCACATTCATATCAACATGGTCATAAGCCATTGATTGACATTTGTATTGAATTATGACTCTTGGATAGAAGTCACATTCAGCATGGTCCTTTGACACAGAATCACTTCTTCTCTTCTGTTGAAGATATTCTCGTAAATCTGTTTGTGAAGATTGAGGAGTATATTTCCTGTTCTTGGGTTTTGATGGCTCTTGATTAATAGAGAATGATTAATATGAGCCACATAGTTTCTTGCATACTCTGTATCTAGATCTTTATCCTTGTTTCCAACTGGTATGGTTTCTTATCACCAGAAGTGTTGAGTTTTGTTCTTAGATCAGTTGGAGGTAACACATTAGTTTTGGAAACATGGAGTTTTCCTTCCATTGATCTGGATATTTGCAGAGAAGGAAGAGTTGAACCATCCGTTGATTAGGAGTTGGTAACAGACCCTCTTTTATGGACAGATTCTGTGCCCAATTCGAAGAAGTCATAGAAGAAGACACTAAGGAATGTTTCTTCTTAGACTCTTTCAAGTTTTGAGACAGAGAATGTCCAGAAGGAAGAGTAGTCAAAAGACCATCTTCTTTTCTTTGACTAACAAAATTGTCAGTCAAAGCTGTTCCTGAAGTAAAAACTACAGGAACAGAAGAAACAACTAAAGAGTTATTCCTTTTCGAAGGGACTTTGTGTGGAAGACCACCCCCAGTTCTAGTGGAACTTGGCAAAGAAGAAGAGATAGCTAAAGAGCTATTCTTTTTAGATGAAATACACGCTGAAACAGGCTTGGTTAAAGAACCAATGCTGTTAGCACTTTTGACTTTGGAAGTACACGCTGGAACAGACTTGGCTAAGGAACCAGTGCTGTCAGCGTGACTTTTAACTTCGGAAATACACACTGGAACAGATTTGGCTAAAGAGCCAGTACTGTCAGCGTGACTTTTAATTTTAGAAACACACACTGGAACAGATTTGGCTAAAGAGCCAGTACTATCAGCGTGATTTTTGGATGTGAGATTGCACACTAGAACAGATTTGGCTAAAGAGCCAGTACTGTCAGCGTGACTTTTGATTGCTGTCATCTTCGAGCGCACAAGAGTGTGCGTGCTTGCAGTAGAGTTCTTGTCAGTGTTAGGAGTAGACACTGTGGCAGAGACTTCACCATTGGCTGCCAACTGATTCTTAGGGACATAGACAGAGTGTCCCTTCGACTTGGCAGTGATGATGGAGGCTGTAGTGGGCTTACCACTCTTAGCCCGCTGCATTTCTTCATAGGCGAGTTGATCGAATTTGATCGTCATCACCTTCTTCGTCGAGCCGATTGACGAAGTGTCGTATTGAGTTGTTGCCATCTCAGAAGAGGAGATGGTTTTCCCCAGTAGAGTCGCTAATTTGTTTTCCATAAATAAATTCCTTTATTTATTGTGTATCTAGGAAAATTACAACTGTGGGAATCTGATCTAGAAGACGATCACTTTATCCCTTGGACTATGCGAAGAAGAAAAGCTCTCAAAATTTTGACAGTAGATAACTATGTATCTGTACAATAAATGAAAAAAAGAACTCTATTTATAGAGTCACAAATAAAACTGAAAAGATAACTGTCTTCACAGCCTGTGCTTAGTTGAAAATCATGCAGGATTTAACATACGCAAGGTTGTGAGAAGTTACTGGACGTGGCCTGTAACTGTTGGACACATGGCGATCATGCATGAGTCGTGTGCAAGTTACAGGACACGCAGGCGAGAGATCAGTGGCATGGCTGCCACGTACTCCAATTTGATGAAATCTACGCAGACTTGTTGAAGACGAAATCCATGCAAACTCAGTGTAGAAAGCTTCAAAATCCACGCAAACTTGGGGCAAGAAGCTTCAGGATCCACGCAGACTCGAGGCAAAAAAATGCTTCAAAATCCACACAGACTTGAGGAAGAAAACTTCAGAATCCACGCACGTTTGAGATGAAGATCTCACAAATACACGCAGACTTGAGGTAGAACTGCCAGCTGTCTTGATTTGGCGTACTTCGACTGACACAAAATCTCTGACAGTGATTGCTTTTGTCAGTCACATTAAATGACAAGAAACTCTTTTAGTACGCCAACATAATGAAGGTTGAGTCTTGCTGAAGAAGATTTCGAAAATCACGCAATAGACGGCTGTGATCTCTCGAATTCTGTGCATACGTGGTATACGAAGAGACATTCTTCGACTGTTGTGCTGTCAGTCATAATTACTCTCTGTTAAATGATGAGCTGTCCCTCAGCATGATTTGTAAATATTGTCTGGATCAACTGAGCGTGACTTTTGACTTTGCCCTGATCAACTGAGCGTGACTGTTAGACTTGTTCTGATCAACTCAGCATGACTGTCATTTTTAAAGGCCAACAGAGCTGTGGTCCCCGGGTCCTGGTGAACTGGACGAGAGGTGGCAAACCTCTCACGGTGGTGTCATCTGGACCGAGACGCTGTGATCGTGTCTCCACCATCCTGAAGACAGATCAACAAGGAAGTCAATAACGGTACAAGGATGATAGTATCAAGAAGGACAATATGAAATAGATTATATAGATTTGAACAAAAGTCAGTAGATTCAAACCCATGGAAATTTCCTAATTGTGATTGAGTATCCACTCTCTCTAAGCCTATCTCTCAATTCTATCGCAGGCTGTATTGATACTCTAGTTCGAATACCACTACATAAATTCAAGACCTGCATGGGCCACCACTAAAAACGTGTCACTACCCGCACCCTAGAGTAAGGGCACGAGAAGTGGGTACGTCCAGCCTACGCCGCAGTGTCGGCGGTAGAACGCTGTCCTAGGTCAAACATCTAACAATATAAAAGTACCTGTACAGTATATACTCTCCGAATGGAGGTGACATAACAGAATACAATCTCAATCACATCTAGGGTAGAAGAATGAAAGACAGATAGATAGATAGTAACTCAAGAGAACAGTATCATAGATGAAATAAGTTCAAGTATCTAGGATAACATAACATCCATAATGTCAACCCAAAATACAATATAAGTCTAAGAGTCTATACATCTCAACATCTCAAATATAACTCAAAATATGAGACAAAATGATAATATGAAAAAGACTGACTAGCTAAACTAGCCTAGACTACTGGGGCAACATCCTCAGCTGCAGGTGGATCCTGCTGAGGGTCTACAACATAAGTGTCATCTAGTCCTGCTCCATAATAGATAGACACCAGGGCCTCATCCTCATCCTCTGTAATATTTTCAACAGGTCCAGTCAGGACAGGAACGAGCATAATACATCTCACGCAGTTCATAGTATGATAGGAAATATAAAGCATGCAATAGAGTAAAATACAGGAACTTCTGAAAGAAGATGCATGTAGTAAAAGAGATAACTGTAATAAAATATCTACTATAATAGAGAACTAGCATTGACTAGTGAGTCAGAGTAAAATATAGACATGTGAAATGGCATAGGAGATTCATGACTACAGCTAAGAGTGATTCATGACTACAGCTACTGGGGTAATATCCACATGACTATTTCCACTCCCCCATCCCCAATCAATACACAAGGATCCGTTCAAGTTATGTTAAGATTCGTGATAAGCCCATAAATGGGTGATTCATGAGAGGCTCTGTGAATATGAGAGGACATGAGTCACAAGCGATTCGTGAATCTATGAGAGCATAGAGATACATGATGATTCGTGAAAAGCACAAACATGTTGTATCTGATGCTCCCGAGGGGGTTAACATCTCATGAAAAGATCCTGTCACCTTCATTTCCCGTATTTTCCCGTATTTCCTGTATTTCGTATTTATACTCGTATCTGGATTTTGGCATGTATTTTTATTTTTCTCAACTTGTAGAATTTTCGTATTTATTATATATATATCATCATATATATATATCATCGATCATCCGCTCTGAAACCCTAGCGCCTCCGTTCTCCACCTTGATTCCGGAGTGGCCTCGGCCGCGCCGGAGCCCCTCTGGGGCTACCATACCACTTGGGTGGTAGTTTCCCTCATATCGTCGTTCTTCTTGTTGATGTAGGGTTTAATGGCCTCTCGATCGTTTGCTGAGGTGGTGGGTGGCCAGGCCCATACACCTGCGCCACTCATTCCCCCTCGATCAGTCTCCTCCTTTAAGGGTGCCCCCTCGATCTCTTTTACCGAGGAGGAGGAATCCGCTTTGGCGTCTCCTCTTCGATTTGCTTTGGTTGGAAAGTTTTCTCAATATAGACCTCCTATTGACAAGATTCGTAAAGCCCTAGCGGAGTTTACCTTCGATGGATCTATTTCTGCAGGTCTCATTGATTTGAAACACATTCTCATTCGTCCCTTCTGTGAATCAGATTATCTACGCCTACGAGCAAAGGACACATGGTATATTGCGCGTGCTTCCATGAGGATTTTCAAATAGGATCCAGACTTCTCGCCGTCACATGAATCGCCAATTACTCCAGTATGGATTACTCTTCCTAACCTACCTCACCATCTATATGCGAAGGAAGCTTTATTTGCGATAGCAAGTGCCATAGGGCATACCCTCAAAATTGATAAAGCAACAGCTGACTTGTCTCGTCCCAGCCTTGCTAGGGTTTTTATTAAAGTCGATGCATCGAAGCCTCTTCAACAAAAGATCCGTATTAATATGCCCCGAAACAGGAGTTATTGGCAACATATAGAATATGAGTCATCTCCCTTATATTGTACTTCCCATCGTCATCAAGGACATTCCTTGGTTTCATGCAAAATAAAACAAAAGAGAAAGGAAAGGAGGTAGCTATGCAGAAGGAGGGTCAGGCAAAATTGACTCGGAGTTTAACCAGGGATACGTTGAGGAGATTGGGAAGCCGTCCAATCATCCTCTGACGGCTACCGAGGCTATTAATAAGCCAAATTTATAAGAGACTAGAGCTGATATTAATGTCATCATTAATAGTGATAGCCGTATTCTTGAAGATACTCATGAGCACCCGCCATTACATACAGCAAACATCCAAGCAGCCCCAGATAATGTGCCCGCTATTAATTCTTCATCTATGGTACCGGATCCCTCTATGCAGGTTGATGCGACAACTTCCACTCCGGATCAAACTGATCCATCCAGCCCGTGTGATGATGAAACCCTTGCTAATCCTGAAGATTCTATTCCCGTTCATCAGGAGGAAGATATCACGGAGATTAAAGAAGGCGAAGTTGTTGGTCGCGCTTGGGCGGACATTGCAGAAGAAAAAGAAGCTCGGCAGGCTAGTGAGTCAAGACATGAAGAAGAAGAAGCGGAGGTGGTCCGGCCAACACAGTCGGTGCGAAAGAAAAAACCCCCGCCTCCTCCTTCGGACAGAGTCCTCTGCTCAGGGAATAGCACTCAAGCTGGTACTCAAACCCAAACCCTTCATGTTTAATTTCCTCATATGGAACGTACGTGGAGTGGCTAACAAAATGACTGTAAAAAGAATCAAAAATTTGTTGCAGATTAATAAAATCCAATTTCTTGCGATCATTGAACCGAAGGTGGCTAAGGAGCAACTCTTATCTTTCCAAATTAAACTCGGCTGTTCTCAATCTCTTTCAAATGAACGCGGGAACATTTGGTTGTTTACTAGAGCAGGCTCGTCTATGACCCAGGTGGATTCATTTGATCAAGCTATTACTGTCAGGCTATTCATGGATATGCTCCCTACTGGAGTATTATTGTCTATTGTACACGGACTCAACACTAAGGAAGGCAGAACTGATTTGTGGATGCGGTTACAACATATCCAAACCAGCTTTGCTCTTCCATGGGCTGTAGGAGGTGATTTCAACGTAGTTAGAAGTACGGATGAGAAAATAGGAGGCCTTCACCCGAGTACTCAATCCATGAATGAGTTCAATGATTTGATTATGACTACGGGGCTTTCAGAATTACCATATACAGGTAGCAAGTTCACTTGGATCAAGTCGGAGGGGGATAAGCAAGGTTCAAGTCTAGATCGTATGATGATGGATAAGGAATGATGGGATATGCCTCCTCTCTCAGTTGAAGAACATCTTAATCGCAATGAGTCGGATTATTCTCCGCTCCTGCTCAAATTCAAATCTGTTAGCGCGAGAGGGAGAAGGGCTTTCAGATTTCTGGATTTCTGGATCTCTCATGAGGAATTCTTGCACGTGGTTAATAAGGCTTGGAACTCAGTGGAGCATGCCAATGCTTTGGTTCGAGTGGCTGAGAGATTAGTGGCCTACAGGAAAGCATTATCGACCTGGAGTCATGCCACTTTTGGGGACATTTTTCAGGAGGTGAAAGCGACTGAAGATGGAGTCCTTGCAGCTGAAATATCTTATGAGCTAGATAGCTCTGATACCAATAGGGAAGGACTCCATAAAGCTCGTGCCATCTTAAAACAAAGGCTATTTTATGAGGATTCATATTGGAGACAAAAGGCGAGGATGAGATGGGATTTAGAAGGTGATCGTAACACGGCTTACTTTCATGAGTGTGTTAATAGCAAATGAAGGAAACTTCGTATTCATTCTATTACGCGGATGATGGCTCCACTCTTACTGATATACATGATCTTCAGGCTTCGGCCAATGATTATTTTGCTACTCAATACTTGAGCTCCAATCCAGTTCATGACGAGGAGTTATTATCTTGTATTCCATCATTGATCGATGAAGAAGACAACATATTCTGACCTCTGCTCCTACTACAGAAGAACTTCTCCAGACCATCAAAAGCATCGACTCGAAGAGTGCAGGGGGTCCCGATGGTTTCACTGCTAGTTTCTTTACGTCGGCTTGGCAAATCATCGAAGGGGATATCATGGAGGCGGTACAGTTATTCATGGACGGCTTTGCATTACCCAGAGCTATTTCTAGTACATCTCTCATCCTCATCCCTAAGGTAAAGTAGCCTTCATCTTGGTCGATTTTCGGCCTATTAGCTGTGTACTGTGATGAACAAACTTATTTCAAAGCTTCTGGCCAATCGTCTTGCTAGTTTTCTTCTACGGATTACTCTCCTGAACAGTGCGGATTTGTTAGGGGGAGGGAAATTGTAGATAATGTCATTTTGGCTCAGAAGATGATGAGCATGATGAAGATCTAAAACAGAGGAGGAAATGTGGCAATTAAATTAGACATGGCCAAGGCTTATGATAGGCTGGATTGGGGCTTCTTAATGCAGGTAATGCGGAAGTTTGGGTTTAGTGAAATCTGGATTAATATGGTATTCAGACTTATTAACAATGTTTGGTACTCAACGGTGATTAATGGGGAATCTTCGGGTTTCTTTCATGGATTTCAGGGAGTTAGGCAAGGGGATCCACTATCCCCGGCTCTCTTCATCATTGCGGCGGAGGTTTTATCTCAAATCTCAAGACCTTGCTCGATATTCCTTCTTTTCATCATTTCTACTCGCCTAGTGGTTGCCCTGCGGTGACACACCTAGCGTATACGGATGATGTATTGATTTTTGATGCTGGGGATGTTGGCTCTATTATATCTTTGAAGGGCATGCTGTTGAGATATGAAAATGCTTCGGGACAATTGGTGAATCCCTGCAATCATCTTTATACTTTCACCCAAATTTCCCTGACAATAGAGCTGCTGAGCTGCGTGAGATTACTGGCTATCAGTCGTCTAATCCTCCATTCTCTTATTTTGGTTGTCCCCTCATGTCAGGTAGAAAGAATGCTGCTATGTTTGAAGATCTTGTTTCTAAAATCAGAACTAGAATTGAAGGGTGGCAGCAAAGGCTACTTTCTTATGGAGGTAAACTTGTCTTGCTTAAATCTGTTCTTACTTCTATTCCAATGTATACTTTAGCTGCATGTAACCCGCCGAGAGCAGTGATCAAGCAGCTCGAAATTATGTTTTCTCGGTTCTTTTGGGGTTCTCAAGATAGAATGTATAAACAGTCGTGGCTTGGTTGGAACAAGATGGCAAAGCCATATGAGGAAGCAGGTCTTGGTCTTCGTAACTTAGATGAGGTTATCAACTCATTTTCAGCTAAGTTATGGTGGAAATTAAAATCGCAGGAGAGTCTTTGGACGTCATTTCTCAAAATAGATACTGCAAGTTTACTAGTATTGATACAGTAAGAGCTAATTCCAATGCTTCACCTATCTGGAAGAGGCTGCTTCAGGGGAGGAACATTTCAAACCATCTTATCGTTAGTGATCCTAATGATCAGAATAGATTGATATGGAGTCCTGCTAGAAGTGGTTTGTTCTCAGTATCTTCGGCATATAGGTACACCAGGGTTCCTCACCCATGGTGCCCAGATTTCACTCATATTTGGAATACGTGTATTCCAATAAAATGGTCTGTCTTGGCCTGGCGTATTCTACATGATAGATTACCTACTGATGATAACGTATAGTTATTGGGTTATCAGATGGCCTCAAAATGTCATTGTTGTACTGAGCCTCCACAGGAGTCCATTGCGCATATTTTCTCAGGCGAGGTACTAGCTCATAGGGTTTGGACGAAACTGCAAAAGAAATTCTCTATGAGATGCTCGGGTTTGTTGATCAATAGGCTTCGAAGATGGTGGAGAAGACCCATGATTCATCTTAAAGAGATAGTGGTTGGTGCTACATTGTGGGTTATGTGGAAGAACAGAAACAAATAGAGATATGAGGGTTACATGTTCTCTGACAATCAAGTCCTGGCTGAAATCAAGAGGCAAGTTCGTAAGGCAATGGCTCGATGCAAGCATGTGAAGACACTACCCCTATTTTTGGCTTAGCTTCTTTTAGTTTTTTGATGTATGTTGGACTATTTGTCCCCAACTTGTAACCTGAGTTGGAACTCAAATATGAAATGAATAAAATTCTAGTGTTCGACCAATATATATTATAATATATATATATATATATATATATATATATAATAATATATATATATATATATATATATATATATTTCCTTTTTTTTGGGTTGTGTGTGTCTGTATCTATATGGTAAATATAGATAATATGTATATGCAATGTATGCTGGATGATACATATTTTTAATTATTTATTTGCAGATTGTATCTACCATCTATAGAGTACAAATATACAAAATAATTCCTATATAAAGTATAGCTTATTTTTATAACTATATTCTTAGTTTTCATGTATTATTTATATATTTATTATTGTGCATTAAAGATATTTTTATTGAAACGAATAATATACATATTTACATATAATCATATCCATATATACGACTACTTATTATATATACTATATATATAGATATATATATATAATATATATAGTATATAATATATATATAATATATTATATATATTATATATAATTTATATATTATATATATATATATTTTTTTTTATATATATTTTATATTTTTTTTATATATATTTTTATATAATAAATATATAATATATATATATATATATATATATATATATATATTATATATATATATTAATATATATATAGATATATATATATATATATATATATATATTTCCTTTTTTTGGGCTGTGTGGTGTTATATTATATAAATATAATATATATATATATATATATATATATATATATATATTAATATTATATATATATATATATATATATATAATAAAGATAAAAAATATATATATATATATAAAGATATTTTTATTATTGTGCATTAAAGATATTTATATTATATATTATATAATTATATATATTAATATATATATATATATATATATACACACATATATATACACACACACACACGCACAACTATAAATAAAAAGTTAAAAAAACCCTACTCTTAACTTCCCCCCCCCCCCTCGTACACAGTAGCGGCCGTAACCGCAACAACACCAACACAAAGGCACGACCAACGCACGACCACCGGGCCGCCACCACCGGCGGGTGATGTGCCCAACCATGCCACCGCAACCCCGGCAACCGCGAAGGCCAACAAAGCCACACACGCGCGTGCGGACGTGAACGACAACGCGCACAACAGGCGACAATAGCGGCGGCGGCTGCCACTACCCTCGTTGCTCGTCCATGAGGCCTGGTGCAACCCCAGCGAACCCTTACCCCTCCCCTTCGATGACCCTCTGTCCACCCGATGCTCTACGTGGGCGATTTGCATGTTTCGCACAAAATCTCGTCTGGACGCGCGTAAATACGAAGACAAATTGAGTTTCTTCACAGCAATTTTGGACGCATTTTACGGACAATCAGACTGTTGGATCGTCGATCCGATTCTTTCATTTCAACTCGATATATACCTCTTAGATCACCTAAATTTTGAACCGTTAATTCAATCGTTTGTTAGATCAAAATCGGCCACTAAGTTGACCGTTTAAATCACGTTTATTTTAGGACAATTTCGTGGAGCCAACTTCACGAATTTATTTCTCTCTCGACAAAGCTCCATTTGATGAACCACAAACTCCAATGCATAGCAGGTATAACCAACTTCGAGCCATAAAATTTTTAGTTCCATAGGATGTCGTTTGGTTGGTTGAAATCGACATCAAAGTTTGTCACGCCCCAGAACCAGAATACTGGAGAGCGGGGGCGTACATAGCCAGCTACGTATATTGAAATAGAATACATCTCAACTATACGGTCACGGCTGTCTAGATATGAGGGTTTACTACAAGCCAACAGTCTCTTAAGGTCAAGCCTACCGTCTCATTCTCAAGCAAATAATATAATCACAAGATGTTTGACCACCAAATATACAATAAATGGCGTCCCAAATATTACATATCAGCTGATCATGAAGCTAGTCGTACAAAATGCTAGGACTAGCAAGAGTTAAGTCATACATGATCAACCCTAGGATTTGTTAATCATGTTTACAGCCCGTAGGCAGACAGTAAGTAAAAGTGCATCGAGCTAACAGGTGCTCGTCGGCTAAACGCCTCAAAGAATAATTTACAATAGAGTGAGCGAAACAAAATAGAAAAAACCCACTCGTAGCCCGGGTTCCTTCTAGTCGCCACCATCGGGCTGGAGGTTCGGAAGATCCTCGGGAGCTGCTCCGAAATCTGGCCACACAAAACCAGCTGGGTCAAACCCCAGAAAGAGCAAGTGCCACAAAGGAGGCCACAAAATAAGAACAAAAGCCAGCATATCAGAACATAAGAAAATGAAAGAAAAGTACAAGTAATAAAGAACACGTCAGGGCAATAAATGACTAGGGACGTGGAACCATTCCGGGAGCCAGATTACAATCTGTAAACCAAACAAGGACCGGAATTGTAACCCTTCGCCTGAATAGCACTTGTCTCTATCCATTTATTGTTAAAACAAGTAAAACAATCATGTTCAGGAGTACCAGGTACAGGGACTAGACAAGACTTAGACAGAGCCAGACATCATTCATTCACAAGCGGCCAAGCAATTACTACGGCTTACTACTTTAACTAACTAGGGTTATCACAAGCCTAATTACTAACAAGATGCAATGAGAATTTCCCAGTCCCAAGCCCTGCAGACCATCCAGTTATCCTTCCGCGGGTTACGAGTATGGTTGGGTACATCGCCCCGGAGACGATATACCCATAGGTGACTTAGAGGGTGTAACACATGACAGTGCGCTGAAAATGTGCTCTACTCGTCGGCAAGCTACAAGTCCAATTAAGAGCGCCCAGATAACGAGATTGCCTGTGACTGGAAATTCTCCATGAACTATAGTTTGATCTAGTCATTAGCCTAATCCATATTCAGTATGAATCCCTGACCGTGGGAACCAGGAGTCACGTCCTAGACATGATGTAAGACAAGACAAGTGGATTGCACAAGCAAGCAAGCAGCAACACCCGATGTCAAGTTGATTATACGAGTCAAGTTACAAGTTACAAGTCAAGTCAAGTCAGGAGTGCGCCGCTACGGGCCACTATCAAGTTATCAAGATAAATCATGTCAGGGTACTTGTCAGGATGCGCCACGACGGGCCACTATCATGTCAGGTTGGTCATGTCAGGAGTGCACCACTACGGGTCACTGTCGTGTTATGCTAGTTCCTTATCATACCATGCCATGTACAATAGTCATTCCAAACATATTAAGTAAAATCAAATCTCCATGATTGGACAGATTGTACAAGGGTCCCTGGGGTCGGGTTGCGCAGGGTGTCAGCTGCGCAGGGTGCCAAGTGCGCAGGGGTCAATTGCACATGGATCAATTGCGCAGGGGTGAGTGCGCAGGGTCCAAGCATGCGGGGTTAGATTGCGCGGGAGCCAACTGCAGGGGTAACTGCGCAGGGGTGGATGGCGCAGGAACAGATTGCGCATGAGCAGGCTGCGTATGAGCAGACTGCGTAAGAACGGATGGCACAGGAACAGATTGCGCATGAGCAGGCTGTGCATGAGCAGACTGCGCATGAACTGATGGCGCATGGGGCTGAGCGCAGTTCGCCAAGGGGCAAGCAGCGCGTCGGCGCTGCACTAAAGAGCGCAGGCCGAGAGGAGGATGCGTAGTCCAGTACTGCGCTAAAAAGCAGGCTGCTGCCTCCTTCTCCAGGCCGAGAAGAACACTCCAAGAACTCCAAAGTTCAAATCTTCATATCTTTATCAAATCGAAACCAAATCTAGATTTTCAAAGGTCTAACTTGAGTAAAATTGAATTCTCTTCCACATGGAAGCGTCAAAACCCACAAAAATCCAACCAAAATAGATCAAAACCATGTAAATCCGAAAATAGTTAAAACCTAGATCTAGAACAATGAAACTCCAAATCACAAAATATCAAGTTCTAATATTGATCACCATGGCCTAATCTAGCTAATGGACAAATAAAAAGTGGTTCTCATGTGGTGGCAAGGTGCACTTGCCTATGGGTGATGGTGTTGTGTAGAGGAAGGAAGAAGAAGAAGATGGAGAAATAAATGAGAGAATTATGGAGGAGAGAGAAAAGTAGGTGGAGTTTTAATGAGGGTGGGTTGTGGTGGAATGAGGGTTGAACATAGGCTAAGGTGTTCCAATGCATGCTAAACCAAACCAAACCAAATCAAACCAATTCTCCTCCACAAAATAAACCAAGCCAGGTAAACCCAATTACGAGAACCAAAATTCCACAAGTCGAGCCAAAATACAATTACAGGCCAGAATCTGGAAAAATAAAATACAGGTCCAAGATACATGCAGGTTTAACCAAATTACGTGTTCTGAGATATGGGTGTTACAAAGTTGGCCTCTCGAAATTGTAATTTCCAACATGTAAATTTAGATTTTGAATCCGGGACATCGCATTCCAAATATGACACCACCATTGGACTCGTGCATCGTTCTAGCCAAGATTGACATATAATTTGTTAAATTTGGACAACTTTTGTCTTGGCACATTTTTTGTGCAAAATGGGTCCAACGACGGATACCATTTTGACCTAAAATTGTCGTTTTGCCCATATGTCCTAAATTGGACTTATGGGTAGGCTATTCTAGCTAGTTTGACTATTCTGGACACGTTGGTGATGTTTATTTTATTATCTGATGACTTCCGTTAGATTTTTTCCTTCAGTATTATCATTAAATTATAATTAATTAATATTATGTTCGTATTTTGGAATTCGTGCGTCGAAACTGAGATCAATCGATTTTAGTGATCTTATATCGCTGAAATTGATCATATAGATCGCCAAGATAGGATCGTTAACTTTGCGGTTGATCATCTTGTCTCAAATCACGCATCGTAGGTTTTGTTGTACGAATCACAAGATACAAACTTAATATTTAATCCATATTATTAACGAATAATTATCATAGAGATTAGTGTAACCTAGTTCTAGATGGTATGATTAATAAATGGCCTAGGTGACATAGGTATTACATGACTCAGAACGACCCAAGTTTTCTAGGTAGGATTGGTTAGTCATATTTTTTATTTAGTAAATAATAAATATTGTTTGTGATTTAGGGTTGATAGATATTGCACAAGTACGATTCATTGGTTCATGGATAGTTCAGATAGACTTTGGTACTGCAGTCTCAACACAGATTGGACAAAACTTCAGGCAAGTATACCTTACCGAATTGTACAGTTTATTTCATGCATTTCTATACTGTTATTTCTTTTTAGTCATATTATTCATGTTCATGTTACTGCTATTTTCTTATTTTACGTGCACATTCCTTATTTGTTCTATATGTGTCACTCTTTATAATTATGAGTGTCGTGATAATATTTGTTAGTCCTTAGTCTTCATTCTACTGAGTTGACTGGACCTGTAGCCGAGATCGATTGCTAGACATTGAACTATGTTACCACTAGCCTAGGAATGTCCCATGACATTACGGCATAGAGACTCCTTATCGACTTGTTATTCTATGTCTAAGATTGGGAGTGTCCCGGTGTTAGAGAATTGTTATCGACCTGTTATCCCGTCTCTTAGACCGAGAGTGTTCCATGGCATTACCGTAGTAGAGACTTATCTTTTGTCTCAAGATCGAGAGCGTCCCATGGCGTTACGGTATTGAGACGTCTTTATTGATTTTTTACATATTTTACTTTCCTATCTTTCCATGCATGTTATTTACTGTTACTTTTGGCATATTTTATGTATCTTGCTACCTCCCTCTGATGACCTGATAATTTCTCTAGGTTATTACTGGGTTTTTTCAGGTAATTGTTGAGACTGCTAGAATAGAAGGATAGATTGTGGATGATTATATCTCCAAAAATTTAGGTATCAATAGTGGTATTTTTATCATTCCTTCGTTATAATATTTTATGATATTTTTAGCTGCATAGCCTAGTTTTACAATATTACTTTTGTTATGAGCTTGTTCAGATGATTGTATTAAGGTCCGGCCAACCTTATTACAAATTATATATTCTTGTTTTTTTATTCAACTGGCATCAGTGTATTATTGTTTGATCAGCATTAATGCACTGGTTCCCACTTGAGAGTATTATATGTGGATTAAAATAGGTGACTTGCCATTTTAGACCCTATCTTAGACAACTTATATGTATTCGAGCTGGACTGGAGTCCACTTGATATGTAACTGGCATGTATACGTATCCTAGTCCTACATATTTTAGGATTGGAGTGTTACACCATCCTTTAGGACCTTTCCTTGAAGTACTGCTAAAGAATAGTTACCAAACCAACTCTCCAGATGACATGTTTGACTCCAACACTTCATCTGCTACGTTTTGTATGGTTAAGAACACTCGGGGATTGGGTTTGCAACTCGGAAATCCGATAATACTTTGCCTTTAACCACGTTATGAGGTACAAATAACATGTCATATATACTACGGAAGCATCATAACCTATATTACGAGGCAAAAATTCAGTATGATTGGCTTTGTCATAATAACCTGCAGAGGGTTGATTTGGAGAACATTCGTGGATTGTTTAGCCAATCACATAATGTCGCATCTTTTGGATTGCTAAGATTAGGGCAAAACATTCCTTCTCCACTGGGTATACCGGTGCACTACCCCAATCGTCATTCTGCTGAGGTAATAAATGGCATGTTTATGACCTTTACTATTCTATTGGGCTAACAGTGCTCCCAAATCATGGTCCATATCTCGAAAGTATAGCAGAAAAGGTTTTCCCATAGTAGGGGTAACAAGGACTGGAGGACTTGTGAGGTGTTTCTTAATATCCTCGAAAGCTTGTTGGTAAGCCTCGTCCCATATAAAGAATACTCCTTTCTTCATGAGCTTGGTAAATTTATGACAGCGACCAAACAAATTAGCAATGAACCTAAAAAGGTAGGCTAGATTTTCCTGTAATCGTCGCAATTCCTAAGGTTCCTTGGGATGATTCTCAATAACGATCCTGGATTGATGTGCATCTGATCGACCTTGATGGCACCAATGTACCCAGTGTAGTACAGAGGACAATCATGCTAATTATTCTTCAGCAACACATATCCTTTTGGAAGATCATGATATTTGACATTCATTGGTACACATTGTGACAATGTGGACAAATCTTGGTTAGTGCAGACTCAGGTGTCATTTTTGTCAGTTAAGAATCTACTTGCAAAAGATCTTCGCGAAGAGCATCCTTTGTTTTCTTCGAAAGCCGTAGTAGCTCGTGAGAGAGAGAGAGAGAGCCAAAATATTTATGAGTTGCACTAAAATATCAAAGGTGTTAGGCTCCCCAAGTCCCGCCGAGATATTTTTCTGCGTCGGTTTGTCAAATTATTCAAGTTAGCTTTGTCTGCTGCAGGTTGTACTAGCGGACTAATTGTTGGAAGCTCTCATAGTTGTAACTCTGCCCCAGGTAAGTGCTGTAAGACTCATCTCACAGTATCGGTATTTTATACGGATACGTATTTTGTATGTATTTCGTATTTTTTGGTTTTCGGAATGCTTTAAAATTTTCCAACTTATAATTTTTTTCTTGGCCGGCACACCACCAGTATACCGGTGTATACCGACGACATACCGTCCATACAGATTTTTCACATTTTAGATATTTTCGATTTCAGATATTTTCATGAATAGTGTTTCCGATATTTTTGTGAATAGTATTTTGGATATTTTGATGAATAGTCTTTAGATATTTTCTTGAATAGTATAGATGCATCCTATTATCCATTGGATAATTGGTTTTCTTTCAATGGATAGGATTGATCTAGATTTTGACATGGATCATGATCCAACGGTCACGATTAATTCACCCTTCTATATATATCCATTAGTTTCTCTCTCCTCTCTTTTCTTTCCTTCTCCATTTCCTCTTCACTCTCTTCCCTCTTCCTCAAGCTTAGGAAGGCTTGGCCTTGAGGCCTAGAGTGTGGTTTCGGAACCCCTCTTGGTGGTGGAGTAGAAGATTAGGCTTGGAACTTAACCCTATGCAAGTACATCTTGCTCAAAAGTGACATGACCATGCTATAATTTTATTTTTCATTGAAATTAAAGTTTTATTGTTCTATAATAATCTCCTCTAAATTGTTAGCATATTTAGTATATAGCACTTTTCGTTTTGATCGACAATATTGCGTAGATCTGAGTTTCTAGATATATTTTCGAGTATTTTGAGGTATTGATCTATTAAATATTTTAATTTATGAAAACTAATACTTCCATATTCTAGGAAATTCAATTCTATGAAATTTTGACTTTTAAAAATCCAAATTTCGATTTAAAATAAAATTTTTATGGCAAACAAGTTTTGGCAAAAATCTGGATTTTGTTGCTGTTTGAAAAATGGTATACCGACGGTATGCCAAAGTATACCAACGGTATGCCAATTTTGCATCAGAAACTTTCTGTCTTTAGGCCGGTATACCGCCGTATACCGCCGGTATGCCGTTTTATACTGTTTTAGTCTGAATTGAGCTATTTTTGCCCGTTTTTGTCCGTTTTTGATATTTTTCTCGATTGTAATGGACTCTTAATATGATTAGATTACCTTGTATAGTTAGACAATGATTGTACATCCTATATACATGGCACATGCTTATGTTCATGTATTGTTCTATGTCCAGATTATAGATAGTGGCCTGTCATGGTGCACTCCAAATTACTGTATATGCCTAGCTCGATTTAGCGGCTCGTAGTAGCGCACTCATGACACGATTTTCTTATTGATTTCAGGACCAGAGATATGAGTACATGTTCTTTCTTGACACCATGGATATAGCTTGTTGAATGTTCAATCTATTGCATCTTGGCACTGGATAATCGATTGTGAGTATTGTTCCGTGTATCACGCAATGTTAGTACGGGAATGTTCGTAAGTGATAACTTACGATTTACTCGTACATAGCACATGTCATCTTAGAAAATTCTTGAGTGTCCACGACTTGAGAATTTGACATAATATGATAAGGTAAATGACTAGTAAATTTAAGTAGATCATTGTAGGAAGAAATTCGCACTACCAACCCCGAGCTCCAAGGGCCCCATGAGACATGGCTCACTGCTAGTTAAGGCTCCATGACCTACCAAGTTTGTGCGTATTGATACACGATCGAGTGACATGTCGTACTGGGTTGCGTCATAGTCAGTTATTTATGTTATATGATACGATCGAGTCACATGTCGTACCGGGTTGCGGCACAGTCAGTTATATGTTTTCTTTTACAAGTATATGATATGGTTGTTCATGTTACAAGTCAAGACACGTTTCATCTTCTAGCAGTCTTGTTGGGCAATAGATGTACTACTCGTACCCCTGGACATCCGGGTATCTGCAGTCAGGTAGTTGCAAAAATCCCAACTTGCATTCTAGTAATTAGGATTGTGATAATCCTAGATAGTTAATGATAGCAAGCCATAGGTAATGATTGGCCGTGCACTTTTGGTTGTGCGTTACTTTATGCTCTTATGTCGATGAGTGGCCAGAGGCTAAGTTCTGCTAGGGAAAAGATCTGCAACCCTGGTCCTTGTTTGGTTTAAGGGTTGTGGCTCCGATTTCTAGTAGTTCCGAAGTCCCTTGTTGCTTATTAGCTTATTGTTCTCTATTACTATATGGTTCAGTATTTCTATTTAGTCATTTATATTCTCGAGATACGTGTATTGGTACCACACTACTCTCGACCCATATTTATTTATTTCTGTTGTTGTGTTGTTGTTGGGCTTTGTCGTTCACCTCGAGCCTTCCTTGTGGTACTTGCTATTTGGGGCCTGACCCTTCTAATTTGGTATGACCAGGTTCCATAGTTGATCACGAGGATCTACCGTCTTCCTCTCCAGATGGTTCGCACTCAGAGGACCGGCATGGATTAGCGAGTGGGTTACCTTTATTTCCCACTTTATCTTGTACTTTTATTTGTGGTGTATTAGCCAAGGACATATGTTAGTCCTTGTTTCTGGGTTTTGTTCCCTCCGTCTTAGTACGACGTAGATGTATATTCTGGACAGCTGCTAGTTGTACATTTACGTACCTTTTGTATAGTCAGTTGATATATCTTTTATTATGTCAACTCTCATGATTATGTATGTATTTGTGTTTGGGGCGCCTTACCCATCTCATATATGATTACTCTTTATTGCTTCTTATGTTGATTGGATTGAGATAGGATTTGTTCGACCTTAGGAGTCGTCAGTGGCATGATAGAGTCCACCCACTTGTCTTCTAGACAGCTTTAACTTTATCTCTGAGTATTGGCGTACTCTGATATACGTAGCTGGCTTTGTTTCGCCCCCGACCTCCAATAATTTGGTTCTGGGGCGTGACAGGGTTTTTTGGTGGCCCATGGTTTGTATTCAGACTTGTGGGGGATTCATCTTGTTAGAATCTCAATCCTATATTTGTCTTCATTTGATCTCCCTTGCTTATCGTATTCTCGTTTTCCTTGAACTGTAAACATGATTGACATATTCTTGTTCTATTCCTGTTCCTTTTGATATCATATGTCCTTATCATTCTGGGACACCCAACCTTCTTATCTATTTCTTTTGCAGATTTTATTGCTCCGTCTTCTTCCATGGTTTAGGTAGTATGTCGGCATCAGATCCCGCCTCCACAGAGTCAGTTACCAGTACCGTCTCAGCATCTGGTTGCAGCTCAGTTCACTTCATTCCAGTCAGTTCAGCTAATAAAGTCAACCCGATCCCATGTTCAATACCTCTTTCCGACGCGGTCTCAGCAGATTTAATGTCAGCATCCGGCGCAGTTTGCCCAGGTCCAGTAAGTCAGATAAAATCAGTAGCAGGTAAGAGCAGCAGTCCGATGCATAGGCAGAGAGAGTTTGTTATCATAGAGAAGATGTTGGCTGAGGGCAGTCAGATTGTTGGTAAGCATTTGAGGCGTTCCTTCGGTCATTCTCATTCTTGGGTTCCGTCGACGGCCTTGTATTCCACTTATATCCGGAATGCGATGGTCGACTTGACATATTCGGCGAGTGAACGCGAGTTTCTCGTACCACTCATCTGCCTCCGTATCTCATGATACACGATATCTATCATGTATCCCGACTACGTAGGTGCGTCCTGGATTAGAGTCATGTCTTCGACTGAGTCGTTGGTACCGACTTACTTCGAAACTTGACCCTTGTCTACTTTGTGAGTCCGCGTAGGCGAGCGAGGACGAATCCCTACTCAACTGACTCAGGGGTATATTATTCCATATGCCTCCTTTTCTTGTATTATATATGTATGTATTTATTTTTTCGTATTTATTTAAATTCTGTATCTCAAATATCTTGTACACAGGATGTTTTCTTTTGATGTGTTATGATTTTACATTGTTTTAGTATGTACAATTTTTGCTCGACTGGCTTTAAAAAATTCCAAGGACGGAATTTTTCTAAGTTGTGGAGAGTTGTGAGATTCGTCTCACAGTATCGGTATTTATATACGGATACGTATTTTCTAGTGTATTTCGTATTTTCTTGGTTTTCAGAATGCTTTAAAAAAATTTCAACTTATAGATTTTCTCCTTGGCCGGCATACCGCCAGTATACCGGTGTATACCGACGACATACCGTCCATACAAATTTTTCACATTTTAGATATTTTTGATTTCAAATATTTTCATGAATAGTGTTCCGATATTTTCGTGAATAGTGTTTTGGATATTTTGATGAATAGTATTTAGATATTTCTTGAATAGTATAGATGCATCCTATTATCCATTGGATAATTGGTTTTCTTTCAATGGCTAGGATTGATCTAGATTTTGATATGGATCATGATCCAATGGTCACGATTAATTCATCCCTTCTATATATATATCCATTGAGTTTCTCTCTCCTCTTTTTTTCTTTTTTTCTCTATTTCCTCTTTACTCTCTTCCTCTTCCTAAGCTTAGAAAGGCTTGGCCTTGAGGCCTAGAGTGTTGTTTCGAAACCCCTTTTGGTGGTGGAGTAGAAGATTAGGCTTGAAATTTTATCCTATGCAAGTACATCTTGCTCAAAAGTGACAAGACCATGCTATAATTTTATTTTCCATAGAAATTAAAGTTTTATTGTTCTTATATATCCTCTAAATTGTTAGCATCTTTAGTATATAGCACTTTTGGTTTTGATCGACAATATTGCGTAGATATGAGTTTCTAGATATGATTTTGAGTATTTTGAGGTATTGATCTATCAAATATTTTAATTTGTAAAAACTAATACTTCCATGTTGTAGGAAATTCAATTCTATGCAATTTTGACTTTTAAAAATCTGAATTTCGATTTAAAAGAAGTTTTTACGGCCGAAACAAGTTTTGGCAAAAATCTGGATTTTGTTGCTGTTTGGAAAAACGGTATACAGACGGTATGCCGAAGTATACCGACGGTATGCCGATTTTTGCACCAGAAACTTTCTATCTTTAGGCAGTATATGCCGTATACCGCCGGTATGCCCTTTTATGCTGTTTGAGTCTGAATTTAGTTATTTTTGTCCGTTTTTGTCCGTTTTTGATATTTTTCTCGATTGTAATGGACTCTTAACATGATTAGATTACCTTGTATAGTTAGAGAATGATTGTACACCCTATATACATGGCACATGCTTATGTTCATGTATTGTTCTATATCCAGATTATAGATAGTGGCCTGTCATGGTGCAATCCAGATTACTGTATATGCCTAGCTCAATTTAGTGGCTCGTAGTAGCGCACTCATGACTTGATTTTCTTATAGATTTCTGGATCAGAGACATGAGTACATGTTCTTTCTTGACACCGTGGAGATAGCTTGTTGAATGTTCAATCTATTGCATCTTGGCACTGGACAATCGATTGTGAGTATTGTTCCGTGTATCACGTGATGTTAGTACAGAATGTTCGTAAGTGATAACTTATGATTTACTCGTACATAGCACACGTCATCTTAGGAAATTCTTGAGTGTCCACGACTTGAGAATTTGACATGAATATGATAAGGTAAATAACTAGTAATTCAAGTAGATCAATGTAGACAATGTAGGAGAAAATTCGCACTACCAACCCCAATCTCCAAGGACCCCATGAGGCGTGGCTCAACCCTGCTAGGCAAGGGCTCCATGACCTACCAAGTTTGCCTGTATTGATACACGATCGAGTCACATGTCGTGCTGGGTTGCGGCACTGTCAGTTATATATGTTATATGATACGATAGAGTCACATGTCGTGCTGGGATGCGGCACAGTCAGTTATATGTTTTCTTTTACAAGTATATGATATGGTTGTTCATGTTATAAGTGAAACATATTTCATCTGCTAGCAGTCTTGTTGGGCAATAGATGTACTACTCGTACCCCTGGACATCCGGGTATCTGCATTCAGTTAGTTGCAAAATCTTCAACTTGCATACTAGTAATTAGGATTGTGATAACCCTAGCTAGTTAATGATAGCAAGCCGTAGGTAATGATTGGCCGTGCACTTTTAGTTGTGCGTTACTTTATATGCTCTTATGTCGATGAGTGGCCGGAGGCTAAGTTCTGCTAGGGAAAAGATCTGCAACCCTGGTCCTTATTTGGTTTAAGGGTTGTGGCTTCGATTTTTTGTAGTTCCTAAGTCCCTTGTTGCTTATTAGCATATTGTTCTCTATTGTTATATGGTTCAGTATTTCCATTCAGTCATTTATATTCTCGAGATACGTGCATTGGTACCGCACTAGTCTCGACCCATATTTATTTATTTCTGTTGTTGTTGGGCTTTGTCGTTCACCTCGAGCCTTCCTTGTGGTATTTGCTATTTGGGGTCTGACCCCACTGGTTTTGCATGGCCAGGTTCCATAGTTGATCACGAGGATCTACCATCTTTCCCGCCAGATGGTTCGCACTCAGAGAACCGCCATGGATTAGCGAGTGGGTTACCTTTATTTTTCACTTTATCTTGCAGTTTTATTTTGTGGTGTATTAGCCAAGGACATATGTTAGTCCTTGTTTCTGGGTTTTGTTCCATCGTCTTAGTACGGCGTGGATGTATATTCTGGACAGCTGCTAGTTGTACATTTACGTACCTTTTGTATAGTAAGTTGATATATCTTTTATTATGTCAGCTCTCATGATTATGTATGTATTTGTGTTTGGGACGCCTTACTTATCTCATATATGATTTACTCTTTATTGCTTCTTATGTTGATTGGATTGAGATATGATTTGTTCGACCTTAGGAGTCGTCAGTGGCATGCTAGAGTCCACCCACTTGTCTTCTAGACAGCTTTGACCGTATCTCGGGGTATTGGCGTACTCTGATATACGTAGCTGGCTTTGTTTCGCCCCCGACCTCCAATATTCTGGTTCTGGGGCGTGACAAATGCTCATATATCTTAATGCAGGATTTGTCCGCTCTTCTGGTTCTAGGCTGAGCAATGTCTTTATTGGTTGCGAGGACGTCCTCTTCGCCTTCCAAGCCTGTCATACTATTGACAATAGAGTGATCCGCCTTATCCAAGAGGACAACATTGTAAGATTTTTTTTCTTCTCTTGCTGATTACTTTTGAACTAGCCCACTACTCGTTTAGGTGAAGATCGGGGTGTACCCACATCACTTCCCCCTTTTCAGTGTTCTGTGGCACCAAATCACAGCTTGGCTGCTTTGGAGGTAGGTTCGTGATCCTTAATTTCGCTGCACGTATAGGCACTACAGCATCTTGCACCTGCACTTGTGGGAAGTCGCCAAATTACAAAGATACCATATTGGCGGTAACCTTCTTCTGATCATTGCGAAGCGTAATAGCCTTCGAGTCCACCAACAGTTGGATCCTATCCTTTAACATATAACACCGTGTCGTAGGATGATGCACGTACTGGTGATACCCACATTATTTGGGATCATTAGTACACCTCGCTTCTTCAGGATGCCTGTCCGCCGGGAGCTGCAGCTTATTCCCAGGATGTGGAAGATAGGGATGGTGTAATCTTCATTAAAGTAACAATTGTGCGGTGGAGATGGTGGCCTCTGAGCCCGCTGTTGCATTTGCTGCTAAGGCGAAACATTGGCTGGGAGATCTACGTCCATAGACTCTTTGCCTCTGGTCCTTAAATTGTTATTCAGTTGAGGACGTCTATTACCGTCAGATTTGATCGTTTGGAAGTCCAACTTATCGAGTTTACGACTTGCTCTTCCTCCAATTTAGTACTGTCGCTCAATGCCGTCCAGGTCTTGAAAGGAATGGGCCCTCCCGAATTTGACCCAGCCAGGCATGGAAGAGTTTCGGACCGTCCGAGCCTATTAACACCTTGGAAAGGAGAGTAAAGGTTAGCCCCCGTACTTTTCAAATTCAATCCATAAACAGACAAGACGAAGGCGTTTTGTTATTGATTTCTCCCAAAACGTAATCTCTTACGTCATTACAGTCCGAAATGAGAAATCGTATATGTACGCCAGCACCGAACAAAATTGTTCACTCACAAGTCGCATCCATCCATCCATGGAGTTCATAAACAGTAACAGCAGTAGTAATATTCACTTTGTTCTCGTCCCATTTCTAGCCCAAGGCCACATTATCCCCATGATCGACATTGCTCGTCTCCTTGCCAGTCGCGGCATCACCGTCTCCTTCATCACCACCCCTGCTAACCTGTCAAGAATCAAGCCAACAGTCGACCGCGTCTCCGAGTCCAACCTTCCTGTCAACTTCATCCCTCTCGCCTTCCCTTCCACAGAATTTGGCCTCCCCGATGGCTGCGAGAACCTCGACTCCATCCCATCACCATCCTCCGAGTTAACTTTTTCAGTGCCGCGAAGTCACTCAAGCTCCCTCTCACTCTTTATCTTCGTGACCCGAAGACTATTCCTCCTCCAAGCTGCATCATCTCTGACTTCGGCCACTCTTGGACGTTAGACGTAGCTCGAGAGCTCGGGGTCCCCCGCATTGTGTTCCATGGTTTCAGTTGCTTCTCCCTCTTGTGCATCGAGAACCTGATCCGTTACAAGACCCACGAGACCGTGACGTCGGATTCGGACACGTTGGTGTTGCCGGGCCTGGCACAGAGGATCGAGATGACTAGGCCTCAGCTGCCGAAACAATTCCATAATTTGACGCAGTTTCAGGAGTTGAGGAAGGAGATGAGGGAGGCTGACTTGGAGTCCGACGGCATTGTAGTCAATAGTTTCGAAGAGTTGGAAACGGGCTACAGTGGACTTCTGGAGAGGTCTAGTGGAAAGAAGGTGTGGATGATCGGCCCCGTCTCGATGTGTAGCAAAGGGAATGAAGGTTTTGTTCACAGAGGGAATAAATCTTGCATTGGTGAATCCAAATGTTCGAGCTGGCTCGACTCGAGGTGTCCAAATTCTGTAGTCTATGTTTGTTTTGGTAGCATGGGCGCATTCCCGCCTTCACAATTCATGGAGCTAGGATCGGGCTTGCTAGCCTCCAACCACTATTTCATTTGGGTTATCAAGTCGGTTCCTTCTGAAGAGTTGGGCAATTGGTTGGACGAGAACTTCGACGAGTCGAGGTGTCTCGTGATCAGAGGCTGGGCACCGCAACTGATGATTCTTTCGCACCCTGCAGTAGGAGGTTTCATGACGCACTGCGGGTGGAACTCGTCGTTGGAGGGCATTTGTGCAGGGCTGCCTCTGGCTACTTGGCCATTGTTCGCGGAGCAATTCTTGAACGAGAAGTTGTTGGTGGAGGTTTTGAGGATCGGGGTTTCGGTCGGGGTAAAGAAGCCTTCGGACTACGCCGGCAAATTGAAGGATGAGGTAGCCGTGGGGAGAGAAGATGTGGCAAGGGTGGTCGAAAAGTTGATGGATGCAGGAGAGGAAGGAGAGGAGAGAAGACAAAGAGCAAGGGGATTCAAGGAGCCAGCAAAGAAAGCGATGGTGGAAAGTGGATCGTCCTACTTGAACTTGACAATGCTAATTGACTTTGTATTCAATAGATTCAAAGATGGTGTGCGGAAAGTAAATGGGTAACTGAGATAACAACAAGGCCAATAATAAAGGATGGAGAATTCCATAGAATTTTTGTTTTTTCCTTTCAATTTTTTTTTATCAATTTGGATGTCAGCCTCCTATGGGTGTCTAGGTGTGTAATAGACCGGACAGCTCAGAACTAGAGGTGCAACTCGGACGGGTTGTGTCGGACTTGAGCTCAACCAAGTTCAACCCGATGAATCATAAGCCTAGCCCGAGCCCAAGCCCGGCCCGACCTCGGGTTCAACATATGAAGTTCAAGACCGAGCCCAGAGGATTGGGTTTGGATCGGATTGAACTCGGGTTGGGTCGGGTCCATCGAGTTTATCGGGCTCTATTATAATATTTGAAATAATTTTAAACAAAACTAATATTAGACACATAATCAAATAGCAATTAAGTCATAATCATTACAAAATGCAAACTGTAAGATTTAGGATAAGGAGTCAAACAGTTTGAGTGGATAAATTTAGGATTTAAACTTTTTATTTAAAAGGTATGAAATCCGACTTATATATATATATATATTATATATATATATATATATATATATATATATATAATATATATATATATATATATAAAGGTTTCGGATTCTTCGAGTAACCCGACACATGAACCCAAGCCCAACCCGATTTTTGATCGGGTTCAAATATTTTAACACAAACTTGAGCCCAAATTCGAGTATCTTCAACCCTAACCCAACCCATTAACGGGTTTACCCGATCGGGCTCGGGTTTAGCCCGCCCGAGTTGCACCCCTACTCAGAACCCAGGCTGGCCCGGGCCTGGTAAACGGGCCGACGCGGCCCGGCCCACATAGGACCCGGGTTCGGGATGGATTTACCTTCGTGACCCGAAGTCTGACTCGGTCCGATCCGACCAAAATCTAGGCCGAACCAGGTTCGCCCTCCCAACCTGGTTGTCCCTATCCGGTTCGGTCCGATCATCGACCTGGTCACAGGCTCAGTTCGAGATCCGATCAACCCAACCTCCCTCCCCCCTCTGAGGCCCACCTTTGTTAATATTAGGAGGATATTTTACCAAATTATCTTCCATTATATCCGTTATAACTTTCGGAGGATTATTTTTATTTTAAAAAAAACCTCCCAACAGTTATTTTAATATAAAGAGGGACTATTTTTTAACAAAATACCTCCAAATTCAAGCCATTTTTAACATTATCAAAAAATATTTTGGCCATTTTACAGAAAAATAATAAAATGATCAAAATACCTCTATAACAGCTATATTGTAAGGCTATTGGTCGTCATTTGGCACTCAAAAATTCTTATAAATATGGCATAATTCATCCAAATTTGCCACAATAATTTTTTTCCTCTCTTCTAATACTTGCAAGCAATCTAGTGAAGTAGCAACTTTCTGGAGACTAAGTGCAAGAAAAATCGTAAGAATTTGAGAAATTTGGAGACTTCAATTGATCGACCACCACCAAGCTTCAAATTCTACATCTGGCTTTGAAAAAAAAACTAGTTGAGGTTTAAGTAATTTATTTTATTATAAAATTATTTATTTTGATTGAAATTTGATAGTTTTTCAAATTACAATTTTATTTAGAAAAATTAGTATGGTTTATAATAATGCTACTTGTTCTAGCCATACCTATCAAAGTATTTCAGAATAGTGTTACAATTATGTTAGTAGTTTTAATGAAAATTATGATGTTAATAAAACTATAAAAAAGGAAATACCATCTACACAAATGCCACCTCCAGATGTTAGAAGGATTAATACTAAAATTTCAACTAGGAGAAATCGATGTTGTGTAGTTTTTTCACTCAACTATTTATCACCGATAATAAGAGAAAAGAAGTATTAGATCTGAAAGACCAAAAATCAGTACCTAAAGTTGTACATTGCAAGAAATGCAAAAGAAGCTATAAATGATACGTCACATGAACTTTGAAAAGACAATATGAAAGTTATTATGGCAATCACACAGTTTATCCTAGACAAGCACAGTTAAGCACCGGTCCTTAAGGATCTTCAATAGGAAACTTTACTTATTATGTTGCTCGTAATAAAACCAACTTAACAAAATATTATTTGTGATGAAACAATCATTTACATTTGTGAGACTCGTCTCACAGTATCGATATTTATATACGGATACATATTTTATACTGTATTTTGTATTTTTTAGACTTAGTAACTTAGAAAACTTAATTTTTGAGACTTTACTCCTTGACCGACATACCGCCGGTATACTGGCGTGTATCGATGATATATTGTCTAGAAGATTTTTATTTATATATTTTTGATTTCAGATATTTTCGTAAATAGTATTATGATATTTTCGTGAATAGTGTCTAGGATCTCATCCACATACTTGATCCCCTCTATTGATTTCCATTCTTGAACTCTCGTTTGACAGCTTTCATTTGCCTCTTTCTTGATTTCTTTTCTACCGTAAATTTTATTTTCTTTTCCCTTCGTGCTTGATAGAGATGATAGGAAGATGACTCATACTAGGTATACATGTTTATTGCTCAATCACCCTACTAGTTGAACTCTTATTAGTTGGGTAGAATGTCTCATAACCCATCACTCTATTGGTCCTTGCAACCCATTAAAAAGTATTTAAGAAGATTACCTAGACTGTGCGCATTAGTTCAACCAAGGCCTTAGATAAGAAAACAATAGGACAACTGTGGAGGCACGATCATCGGACGAGTCTTAGAGTTTGATGAACTTGAACTAATTGTATTTTCTTTCAATCATAACTCTCACGTAGTTATATTTTTTACTATCTTGACTAACGCCGCTATTGTAGCCTAGTTTTTGCAAGCTTATTCTTTATCGAGCTTGCTCAGGATATGTGTTTATTGGGGACGCCTACTAATATATTGTCTAATTAGAGTCGGTGTCTTATGGTTTGATCAACCTTAGTGCACTTGGTTCGCTCTTCATATGATTATACCACGTAGATTGAGATATAGGTGTCTCTATGAACTCATCTACAACTGCCTTGCCTAACAACTATGTTTGAATTATTTAATCGCCCTTGGAACCCCGTATTCGCATTGATTCCCTCTCCCTCGAACTCTTTATTGTTTTTCGCTTTTACTTGCGGAAAAGCAAATGCTCATATTTGAGGGAAGATATATCCAGAATGTCCCCCTTATTTTCGCCATACCACCTATGGCCATGAAAGCTATATTTACACAATCGTTCCATCTATTCGAAATCGAGAACCACCTTTAAAATTGATTCATATCTACTATGTCACGTTATCTATCACATTGTGTAGTATTTCTTTATACTCAAAGCCCAAGAACGATATCACAACTTTGGAATTTTCTAACTTCATTAATTCTAAAACTATGGCTTAGTTTTAACTCCAAGAAAGAAATTTTGGAGTTAATAGATTCTAAGCCTTCTAAAAATTTTATGAGTTACTAGGTTACCAATTGATTTGGATAAGTTGATTTCCATTAGGATGGTAATTAGTGCCCCATGAACTCCCACTTTCCATTTAGATCAATTGGTGTCACCGATCGTGACATTAATATTCGGAGCACGAGATCAGCTGTTACCTTCCAACAAATTTCACATACAAGACATAGACGACTCCACCTTCATGTAGACATATCATGTCCTACTAAAACACGTCTCTTGTACTCTATTTTTATGATACGACTTTCAGGACAATAAGACTAGCGCTAACCCTCACCATAACACCGATGTACTTTCTGACTGCAATAAGGGATCCAATCTTGACTCAAATCTTTTGGCCCAATATATGGTTGTGATCAACTCGAAGCCCTCTACGCATATGCCACTAGTGTGTCACCCAACTGAGGCCCCTTGTGCTACGAAAACACAAAAGTCACAGAAGGTGCATCTTTACGACTTATATAACCTATTTTTCCATCCCGACTCTGAATTTGCACTACTACTTGATTTAGAACCACTCTAGGTTACTCTATCATAATAGAAATATTTTAGGTTGATATCATAGAATCTTGTCCAGCCAACCTAGATTAAAACCCAAGATTTAAAAGATTGAGGAGAAAGTAGGGAACCCATTAAACCTCAGTTAAATCCATCCTTGCCTATCGCTATTTGGACTATAACACCAAACTTGATGAAATAGGCCCTCACAAGTATTATGTAGTCCTCATCTTAGGGTCCACCGATACCTTTTCCATAAGTCCCTCAACTGTAGTGTCTCGAATCGGGATGTGACATTAATCGTACCTCTTCGTAACCTGTATTACGAGACAAATGGAACCTTGTTGTACCAACTTGCTTTCGGTTATGCTTGACCAAGACTTTTCCTGCTGTCTTGATAAAACATGGTCAAGATATGGGCAGTGTTAAATAAGTATTAACTAGGGTTCCCTTAGAACCGTGACTACGATAAGAAGTATCTCATAGTATTACACACCTCCCTAAAAATTTACCATCTTATAAGTTCTATTGCGGTGCTTCCCAGAATTAACCAACTTTTATAAGTTCGGTAGAACCATGAACCTAGTGTGCTCTATCCCTTAGAGGTAGATGTCATCCATAACTGTTCTCCCTCATGTTCGAATGTTGAGATACAATCTTCGAATTACATTTCATATCTCCTTGTTCGTGTGTTTAGATAACCACTAAAAGATCGCAACCTTGATTCTTCACCTTTCGTTCTATCATTTAGTCATGCCATAGTTTCAAATTCAAGAACGGAATTCCCGAAGCATTTAGACCAGCCTCTCTAAGTATCAACAAATGATTGTGATAGATTGGTTCCAATTGAACTAATAAAACAATGGTTCATAGCGTCCACATCTATCCGTACCATCTGATGACATCCATCGTGGCTTTATAATTGAAATGCAACCCTAGCCTTTTCTTTCCAATAAATTTTACACTCATGAACTAGACCAGTCAAGCTATACACATGACATACATATCTCACAAAAATGTACATTTCTGTGCCCCATTGCAATGACACTATATGTATGACTCATTCTTCCCCTAGAACAAATCGTGGAGGCTTAGTTCGTTCTATTTTGACTTAACCATACAATATCAACTCATTTCTCTAACTAACTGAGAGTCCATGATCCATATAGGACACAACCCATCTATGACATATGCAATTCCACTTAAACAAACACTTGCCTCCGATATGATACCAAACACCAACCCGTATACCCTAGTCAATGACTTAAAG
>JANAVB010011386.1:0-42450 GCA_029216955.1 Iris pallida
TATATATATATATATATATATATATATATATATAACTTAGTTAATTTCCATAAAACCAACATATTTGTTAAGGAAAATTATTTATTATGTTATCATATAAAATATCATTTCTAATAGCAAAACATATATATATATATATATATATATATATATATATATATATATATATATATATAAAATATCATTTCTAATAGCAAAATATATATATATATATATATATATATATATATATATATATATATATATATATATATATATATATATATATATATATATATATATATATATATATATATATATATGGGTCGTTCTACAATACATCCGTTGGAAATGGATGTATCGATACATCCAAAATCTGGACCGTTGGATGTTGATCCAATGGTCGGATTGAATAATAGTATAGAAACATCATTTAATGCTGATTTAGACTTTTGACCTGTTGGTAACTTACTTTAGCAGGTCATTCTTCACTTTAATTTTTTCAATGAACATCCTAAATTATTTACTCTCTCAAAAGTCTATCCAATTTAATATTTCGTAATTTTGTTTGGTTACAGGCCGTCGTGGTGGTGGTGTTGGTGGTTGTGGTGGAAAGAGAAACGGAGATGAAGAAGGAAATAAGAATCGGTCCGAATCGCGTCGAACGTCGTCGAGCCCTCCTAGAACAACGAGGAGTACCAGCTGCGCCGAGAAGAATCGGTCCGCTTCGCGTCGGACGTCGTCGAAACCTCCTCGAACAAGAAGTACCAGCGACGCCGCTCTAATTTTACTGTCCATGCCATTGTCAGAAATTTTATTTTTCATCTAATAATTTTATATTTCGTTAATAAAGCTACATGTCACGGTGGTGGTGGTGAACTAAGGAAACCTGCTTCTGAGGTCGGACGGATCATCTGCTCACTTATTTAAAAAAAATCTGTATTGATCGGACGAAATATTTTTTACCTTTCTAATGATAATTTTTTCGAAGAGAATATTTTATTTGGACGGTGAATGGCCATTACTTTTAACACGGAGGATGGCCATTCTCTTTGCTTTTAACACAGCGAATAGACGGAGAATGGTCATTCTCTTTGCTTTTCACACGGCGAATGGACGGAGAATGGCCGTTTTCTTTGCTTTTAACACGGAGAATGGCCATTCTCAAGGAGAATGGCCATTCTCCGTTCCTTTAACATGGAGAATGGCCATTCTCCGTTCTTTAAAAACGGAGAATGGACACTCTCTGTGCTTTTAACAAAGTATGGTACATTTAGGACTGGAAATGTTCAAGTATCTCATATTTTTTTCACCAAATATTTACAGTATTTTTAATATCATTTACCATAGTACATTCATTTAATATTAAATTATTTTCAAGGTAATCCGAATATCATTTTATCAGGCTTCCACTGTATGGCTGGACAAAATTTCTTGTGAATATTTGAATATAATTAACCTACTATCAAAGAGAATTTTTCTTACATTACATTATACATTACACTGGCATCGACTTCATACACTGATGGCAATAACAAAGGATGAACACGCAAGATTACAATTATGTTTCCGCAAAAACAAGGGATGAACATGCAGGATTACAAATTTGCTTCAGCAATAACAAGGAATGAAGAGGCACTGGCATCGTATTCATACTGATGGCATCGATGTAATGATTTTTTACAGAAAGCAAAACACATTACAATCAAATAAAGTTTCAGTGATCCCAGGAATACATCCATAATGAGGCCACCTGTAAACCCTAGCAATGCACCCAGGAATCATGAAATCTGTGATGGGCATCTGCAAATCAAAAGAATACACCAAAATATCAATATCATCTATGAAGGCCAACTGCTAACCAAATAAACGCTTCAACCAAAAAATCATAATCAAATTAAGTATACTTCATTCCAAGTCCAATAAACTACATAATTCACGTTACAGTAATCTGTCCAATCCACGTTACAGTAATCTGCCCAATCTATGTTAGTAATTCAACATAGAACCTGCATAATTCAATCCAAATAAATATCAGACCTACTCTAAATTCAAGACCATATTACATTTTTAAAACAAATTACGAACTATGCACTTAGTACAAGCGAAAAGTTTAGTCTTATAATATTTCAAACACAAAATTTAGTTTGTCCGCCATGACCAACAAATATTCAGAACCATATTACAAGTCAAATATTACATCCAAATTGAAATAAGAGACATTCAAAACTCAAAAGATGAATCTTCATAGCCGTCTCCATCTTCTTCTTCTTGTTTCTTTTTCTTTTTTTCCTACTTCTTCTTTCTCAAAATATCCTTCACCTACACCTTAAGGGACGGATTAAGAAAAATTATAGTCAGTATTGACTCACTTTATATGTAGAAATGACATCCAGAAACATAAATAGAAGTATCAAAGTGATGGCTAGCATTAAAGTGTCAATGTGCACAATGTGTATTTTTACATAAGAGTTTGGGCTAGCCCCATTTACCTTCTTCACGAGGGAAGGAAAATCTTATTCTTGGTCAGCAAATTCAACCTTTATCTGGTTAATCTTATCCAGAATCAATTTCTGGTTGTCGGATATAGTATTTATCTCTTTGAAGACATTCTCAAAGTTTGCAGCAACAAAATTGTATAGGTCATCAACCCTGTCCTTAGTGTTTTTGATTCCATAAGTTGATGGTTTTCCAGATGTTGATGGTTTGCTTGCAGCTGCTGCCCGTTTTCCAAACATTCGAGTGAAGGTTAGTTTTCTCATGGGATCTTTGTTTTTAATATAAATATCCCCTGCTAAGCTTGGGACAGAATGTTTATTAGCCATCGAGCATACAAATCCTCCGAAAGGGAGAGCTGTCCTTGTAGTTGGTTTTCCCACGAGATGCATCATTCTACTGAACATGTAGGAACCTATATCCATCCTTTTTTCTTCCCCATATAATAAAGAAATTTTACTCTCTCGGGATGGATGGAAAACTCATGTCCAGTAGGGTTGAGTGTTTGAGATACGTAGGCATGCAACAATTTATACAAAGTTTTTAATTCATCTTTGTATACATTTTGAGGGGTCTTGGCACCCATCGAAACACCTGTAATCTCATGAATTGCATCCGTCATGGAAATATTATCAATATCTTTCATATCAAACTCAGGAACTGGATCAAATTCATAAAATTCGTTGATGACAGCAGCATTTACCTTAATCAGTTTCCCTCTCAGAAACACCAGTGGTTGATCCTCTTCTTTTTCTTTAATTTCAGCCGGAAGATTTGAATAAAATTCTCTTACTATTGTTTGGGAGATTTTTTTCAAGACAGGATTTGTTCAGTTTCTCCAATTGATAGAATTTCAATATATCCAGGAAAGCTTTGTCTTCGACATCATCCATCTTAATTAATCTTTCAGGCATAACAGTCTTTTTCTTGAAATATTTAATGTAAATCTTCTTAGTTTTTGAGTCTTTAAATTTTTTTACCTCCTCTCCAGACTGGGACTTATTTGATGATTGCTCTTCCTCTTCATTTTCCTCTTCTGATGAGGATTCAAAATCCACAGAGTACGCTGATGACTCTGTATCCGTTGCCACCTTAGCCTTCGCTTGAGTACGCCTTCGATCTTCATAAGTTGAGTCTTCCGACGACTCTTTATCGAAGATAGATTTTCTGGTCTTTGTCGAACAATGAGTATTTTTAGCCTTTTTTGCACGTGGCTTGGCTGCCGCCTCCGCCTTCATCGTCGCTGCTTCCGCCGCTGCCCTTTCGGCCTCTGCCCTAGCGACCATAATCTTGGTTTTTGCCGCCCTTGCAAGTTCTGCCCTTCGGGCCTGTATCGCATCCCTTTGTGGATTCTTCCCCTTCGGCGACGGTCGTTGTTTTTTTGGCAGTATTTTGATTAGAAGAGGGTTTGGGAGAAGGAAAAGGGTTTGAGAGAAGTAGAGGGAAAATTCGACCGTCTTATGTGACCTTGGGAAGTGGAAAAAATTAGAATAGTTTTGAGTCTTAAATTAATTTATTACTATTATTACTAGTATAAGACGGTCGAATTTATTATTATTAAATTTAAAAAACTACTTTCCAAAATTAAATTTATTACTATTATTACTAGTATATATCCATGTGAAATCACTACATAAATCTTTGGGATTTTGAGACCCTAATTTTAAAAACTACTTTCCAAAATTAAATTTATTACTATTATTACTAGTATATATCCACGTGTTCCGTATAAATTATTGAAAAATTTGGCAGAAAAAATGTGGTGAAAACATGTTTATTTAAAAAAATTTGACAACATATTTAAGAATGTGAAGTTTAATCTCAATATTTCCATGTTTCGAATATTTGATTAAATTTTTGAAAATAAGAAGACTATGTACTTGAAAAAAGTAAAATTGAAACACTCAAAGTTGTCCTCTATTTTACTTTGTAATCATATTTAAGATGGATTTGACGGCAAGATTGACGCTGACAGCATAATCAATTCTATGACGTAACAAGTCATTGATGGGGATATCGTCGCTGATATATGGATTTGATGTAACAAGATTTTTTAATTATAAAGAGCAATGCTATAGTTAGCAAATGGGTGTAAGTTGTCAGAAGGTTGTAAAAGTTTGATTGTAGCTGAAAACAAATTGAGTTAACAAAATATTATATTTCATTAAATCCCAGCTTCGTCGCCGGAACATTCTCCGGAGAAGTATACAAGAGGAGGACAAAAAACTGTAAAAAATGAAAAAAAAAGTCTAGCCCTTACTGGCCTCGCGGAGGATCTCCGTAAAGTCCTGCAGGATGCGCACACCCGCCCTATGGCACAGGCGGCGAAACGCTTCCCTCTTCTCCAGAGAATCCCGTTCCTCCGGAGTGATCGGCCACAGGTCAAAGTTGGGCGCCGGATGAAGAGGTCGAGCGATGACCTCCTCTGACAACCCGCAGGAGGTCAGGAAGTTCGCAGCCGCTGCCAGCCAGTCATGGGCCGGAGGCGGCGCAGAGGGTGCTCCATGCGGAGAGGCTCGACGACGACTGGAAGAAGACTCTGGCAATGGTTTCCAACTAGATGATCTTTTTGGAGCCATGTTAAATGTGCAACCTACTCAGATGAATGGGGACCCCTATGTATATATATACACGTTCCAAACCGACTCTTCCTATTCCTTATTGGAAGTTGGGGATATAATGCTACAGTTACAACCAAATGCTTACAACACTCTTACAACCTTCACCCATTGCTGACATGTGGGCCATGGCCCACATGTCAGCAATAGGTGAAGGTTGTAAAAGTGTTGTAAGCATTTGGTAGTAGACTTAGCATTATTGATGTCTTTCCAGGCTTAGTTGGTTGTGCTGTTTGGCTTTTACATGGAAGGCCTAGGTTCGAGTCTGGTGTTTGGGTTCTGTAGAATTTTTCTATTGTTAACATTTTTTGGGTGCTATTATATGCTTTTTAACTTAGTATAGAATAATTTTTGGGACAATTAATGGCCATTCTTCGTTCCTCTAACACGGAGAATGGTACATCTAGGACGGAGAATTGTACATTTAGGACGATGAATGGTACATTTAGGACGGAGAATGGTAAATGTAGGACGGAGAATGATACATGTAGGACGGAGAATGGTCCATATAGGACGGAGAATGGTACATTTAGGATGGGGGTAGGACGGAGAATGATACATGTAGGACGGAGAATGGTACATATAAGACGGAGAATGGTACATTTAGGACTGTTCTGTAGGGTTGTGAATTTTAAATAGTTTGGCTGTTTAGGTTTGTTTTGAATCTATATAAATTGGTTTTGAAGGCTCATGAAGATGAATTAGTTTGGTTGTTAATTGCCATTCTCCGTTCCTCTAACACGGAGAATGGTACATTTTGGACGGAGAATCGTACATTTAGGACGGCGAATGGTACATTTAGGATGGAGAATGGTAAATATAGGACGGAGAATGATACATGTAGGACGGAGAATGGTCAATATAGGACGGAGAATGATACATGTAGGACGGAGAATGGTACATATAAGACGGAGAATGGTACATTTAGGACTGTTCCGTAGGGTTGTGAATTTTAAATAGTTTGGCTGTTTAGTTTTGTTTTGAATCTATATAAATTGGTTTTGCAGGCTCGTGAAGATGAATTAGTTTGGCTGTTTGGCTGTGTAAATAGATTTTAAAGGGTTAAGAAAAAGAAACCAATGTTTTCGTATCGATCACCATTAATTATGGTGAATGGCACTGATACCACTAATATGAGTGGAATTTGCACCGCCAGAATTCATCTTGAATAAGGTAAAATATGTGTTGGGAAATGGCGAAATCTCTTGGATATGATTACACTGAGATGTTGTATTAATGGTAAAATCTGTGTTGGGAAATGTCAAAATCTCAGAAGTGAGCCGTCTTAGGCGTCATTATATCACAGTCCATTTTATTTATAAAAAAATAATCATGTAAAAAATTAGTATTGACAAAAGTAAAATTTGTTCAAAATGGAGAATCGAACTCATAAAAAATATCTTCTATGTAGACTAGTGAAAAATATATATAAAGAAATGCATGCATGCATGCATGCTAATGTTTTCACCATTCACGCCAGGAATGATAGAACATATCTAAATCATTATACCACTCGTACACAGGTTCTCCTAGTACTGGGATTACATTATCAAAGGGTTTTTTAAACGTCTGTATTGAATAACAAATTTTCCAGAGTTCGTCGTCGAAGATCACGTTGAAGCATCCACGTATGTCAAGCAGGCGAGGACCCTTGCATTTGCATATGATAGATCGCAGCGTGTCTCCATTGAACATGCCGAATCCCATATATAGGTGCTCGAGACGCGGCATCGAATCAGCCACGGCCATTCCCTCTGTCTCGTTTTTCGTGTCCAGCACGAACATGTTCCTGAGCATAAAATTCGGAGGGGGCATGTTCCTACTCAGCTTGACCAGACGGCAGCAATAATTTTCGGCAGAAATTATTCCAGTCGACGTGATGTAGAGGCAGTAGCTAATGTCGAGTTCTTCCAGCACAGGAAGAAACTCCAAGTGTCTCACGAAAGTTTCATCACTCACGTCGCACTTCGGAATGTGCTGCACCCTTAGAAATTTTCCACTGTATTATAAAAATGGGAAAACATCAATAGAAATTAACAAAAGTATACGTAAAATTTTGTAATATAAAAAATAAAGTATTAGAATAAGACCAAATAAAATTTTGCACTGGCCTTAAACATGCAAAAGAGAAGGCTGCTTCGTCGAGCTTGTACGCAGAGAGGGACCCTAGATTTCCCTCACTGCGAGCCACGAGCTTCATTACGGTCAAACTAATCTCAGCGGTTTGCTGGGTCCTCCGGTACCACTGTACCAAGTCGACGTTAGACCAATAGTCTAAGGGACCGTTGAGCGCCTTCCACCACGAACGGCAAACTGGGGCCACGTTGCACATTACCTCGTCCGCCGGCATCCCCGACCGTACCAGTATCATCGAGAGAATCTCGGTAGGGATGACGGCCCATCCGCTGCAGTTGATCTTGCTCCTCTCCATTGCGACTGTTCTTCTTCTTCTTCTTCTTCTTCTTCTTTCCTTTGTTTCTCTCTAGTCGGATGGGTTCTCTTCTTTGGAAAAGGCTATTTAACCCCTCGTTTACGCGGGTGTATGTAACCCGCTCGTGGAGGGGTATGACCGAATAAGTCACGAATCTATTGGGAAATAACGGTAATGCCACTGTATTAATATTAGCAATTAGTCGTTTGGGCTCCCAACATATTTGGGTGATGCCATCTCCCATTATGTGGCATCTGACATGGCAGATGACATAACAGCTGACATGGCAAATTTTAACCCCAAAAATTAATTACCCAAATTTTTTTAATGTTAATGTTAATGTCAATATTAATATTAATGTTAATGCTAATGCTAATGTTAATGTTAATATTAATGTTAATATTAATCAATGTTAATTTAATATTAAATTATTTATTTACTATTAATGTTCATTTTAATATTAATTTTATTGTTAAATTTTGCCATGTCAGCTGTCATGTTAGCAACCATGTCATATGCCACATAATGGAAGATGGTATCACCCAAATTTTTTGGGAGCAAATAGCATTTTCGTAATATTAGTTTTAATTATATTATAAATTTTAAATTAACAGAAAAGCTAATGTAGATTTAATATTAATGCTACTGTAAAAATTTTCCGATCATACCTCGATACTTATGTTTGTCGACCGAGTTACCGTCTTCATCATTATCAAGTTTTCACCCGAATCATCGTCATCGCTGGGGCGTGATGCCGTACGAGCCTGGAGTTGCGCTCGTGCAAGACAAGATAACAGATTCACAATAGTGTTTATAGCCCAAATTGATAACATAAGCAGCGGAAGAAAAATATAGTATACAACAAGAATCTCTTTTATAGATAATGAACTGAAGGTTACAATGGCTCTGAATAGCCCAACTCATCATGCCAATTGGCTACAACGCTCATGATCTCTCTAGCTCACAAAGGAGTACATTATTCCATACATTATGCCTCTTTATAGCCAACAAGTAGTCTTCGGCTGAACATCTCTATGTCGCAAGTCCGAACGCCAATGCGGTAGATCCTCTTGAACGCTAAGGACTCCATGGCTCGGGACGTCCAAGCCGAGCCCCGCCTCGAGCCGAACATATCCTGAACTTGTCCACCACCGTGTCCCTGCGACAGATACAGTTAGACATAATATTAACATAAACATTGTGATCATGCTCATCTATGTCTCATTTCACCTAGCCTGCAAGGTTAGAACTTTACATAAGAAATCATATCATTTCACTCAACTAACCAACCGTAAACTTAAACATATGCATAAGGGTGGCAGGCCCTGCGCCTGCACCCAGCGCTAATCTCAGCCCACCGGCCCTATCTATATGAAGGTCACGGTGTTTCTGTCACGACCCGCACCCTGATTAGGGGCACGAGTATGTGGTTATGTCCAGCCTACGCCGCAGCTTCGACGGTAGAACGCTGTCTAGGTCATCTATAAATACTACAACTAAACAGATAAATGTACCTGTACAGTATATACACTCCGAATGGAGGTAACATAGCAATACAGTCTCAATCACAAATGTAAAACTAAGGTAGATAGTATGGAAAGGAAAATACGAATGATGAGAACATGAAATAAGTCCAAGATCCACACAAGTCCAGAGCTATACACAAACAACCCAGAGAATCACATAATATATAAAAACTACTACAGTCTAAAAAGTACTAGCTAGCTCGTAGGCCAGGCAAACCTAACTAATCTACACTACTCAGGGTGAGCAAAGTCTAGTGGCTCTACTAATAAGCCACAGCCCGGGTCTACTCCATCAGACTCGACCCCATAATAGGTCGGGCAATCAGTCACACGAGACAATTATAATATGTCAATGGTATCCTGTCAGAAAAATGAGCAAGTACAAACACCAACAGCAGTTCCATATGAATTAACAAATACTATAAGAGACATTATAATAAAATACAAGACAAAAATATAGGCGACTTGGAAACCATTTGAAGCCGAGTTACAACCCTTGGACCAAACAAGGACCGGGGTTGTAACCCTTCTTTCAAATAGAACTTAGTCTCAAATCATGGTACAGTATAAAAGCAGGTAGAGCATGTGAGTAATGGAAACATAGCATGGTGAGAAATACGAAAAGTAAAGCTGAACTGGAATATAAGATACGATAATAAATATAAAATGTAATTTGAATTATTAGAGTGATATGTGATCTGCTAGGGAGTCATGGTGCTCCCTGAACTGTAGCCTGTGCACCTCTCTCCACTGCTGCCATAGCTAGCTGATGCAAGTTCTCCATGGTCTGTCGCAGCAATGACCATGGTCTGTCATCACGCAATGACCATGGACGGTTCGCACCGTAATGCATCTTTGGCATCCTTATGTGTAAGACTATGATCGCTTCGATACGGGTTGCTAGCCCAATATCCGAAGGATCCCAAACTTACTGATATCATAGCTTATCACAACACTTGACAGTCGTAACCCGTCCTAATGATGTGCACCATAAATTCCATACATAATTCCCTCCTTTGAACTACTCGGTTGAATTAAGATGATGTGCACCATAAATACCATACATAAATACCTACACTGGACGGTCGCAACAATATCATAGCTTATTGAGTATATTATATTGACATTGCTTGTCCTCCATTCGGAGTTGACCGTTCTCGACAGGTTTTGATATTCTAACTGTTGTTAGATAGTAGAACTAGACAGCGTTCTACGTCGTTTCTGCGGTGTAGGCTGGGACGCTGTCACGTTATGGAATGGCTTCTCTGGAACCATCCTGAACGTATAGCTTTGTTAATCGGGGTCCTTTCAACGCAAGTAGCTTGCTCCGATGCAAGTCCCCGCTAAACCTGTGCTGATCGAGGAAACTACGTTGTCGACAAGTTGTCCATAACCGTGCGAAGACATATTTTCCTTTTAGTTATTAAGACATAGCCCACATTATCTTTAAAAACACAATCCCTTTCCCGTGTTTGTGCCCTTGCATTTATCCTTTCATTCGTAACAACATTATCGATTTACCTAGGAAGGGGGTCGAGAAGAGGAGGGTCAGCCACTCACCTTGAGTTTACTTCAGGCGAGAGAATGGATCTTAATTCAACCGTTTCCGTTCGATCGAGTCAATCGATCCCGACCGAATCGATAGCGACAGTGTTCCTTTCTCGCGCACCCAATCACGACCCGCACCCGGAGTAAGGGCATGAGTGCGTGACAGCGTCCCAGCCTACACCGCAGAAACGACGTAGAACGCTGTCTAGTTCTACTATCTAACAACAGTTAGATATTACAATCTGTCGAAAATCAAGGGTCGTCGTCTAACCCAGCTATGGCAGTCTATTCTTGTGTATTGCTCCTTCAACCAATCCATTCCTAGGCCAAGGGACCGATTCGGCCTGCAGCAAAAGGGTCGTCGTCTAACCCAGCTATAGTCCGTGATGTCTTGACATTGCCAGTGGCCTTCACACCCTTTCGCTGCTTAACAAATGCACGTGACACGGGACGGTGCTTGCTATACTTCGATAGCCCAACAAAACTCTTTTCTAATGTGTTCGTGCAACGACTTGACAAGCGAGGGCTACGTATCGAGGGCAATACGACTTAAACTACGGGACAAGCAAATGTTAATATTAATTGTAGTTCCAATTATATTTTAAATAAAAAAGAATACAATTTCAACTTTAACTAGTTTGAAGTAAATGTTAAATCCAAAACTATTTTTAATTTTAGTAGTCATATTAGTTTCAATAATATTGTAAATTTTAAATTAACATGAATGCCACGGTATTAGAAACCTAGCTAGCTGATGTCACGTTGCTCGGGGCTCGGTTAGTGTTCGTCTAAACTCGTACGTGCGAACTAGTTATTAGTAATGATAACCAAAAATTGAATTTTAAGTTTAAAATCTAGTCGAGCTCGATCCTTCCTCTTTATCCCATCTCCCACACTCTCTTTCTCTCTCTCTCTCGGGTTCTATCTCACATGTTGTGTTCCTTAACACAACAGATCCCGTAGCATTAAATGCTCTGCATGCGTTATTCTACACAATTTAATAATAAACACTGATACCATATCATTAGAAGAGCAAAAGTTGTCTTAGAAGTCGTAAAAATTACTTTATATTGTCTTCTCAATACTTTTTTGCATTGGGGATGACTTTTTAAACTTATTGTCATTTGTGAATATAGCCGCCTATGCAAGTTATTGTCTTCTGCCTCATGCCACATAGCATACACAATACATAACAAGACAATAGGGTTTCGTAGCATTAAATGCTGCTGCATGTGTTATCCTACAAAAGAGGGCCACGTGGAGATTGCTGTTGCATGCTTCCTCATGCGTTATTAGCTACACAATTTAATAACACATGTACCTAGAAGACGAGAAAGTTGTTTTGTTGGAAGTTGTTTCCTTAAAATTATGCTTGCTCCTAGAATCACTCAAGATTTTTCATGAGCCAGCAAAAGAGGGCCACGTGGCGGAGTTACAAGGAAGACGAAAAGGTTGTGTTGTTGCCTTGCTGGAAGTTGTTTCTTCCTGAATAATGCTTTTTGTACCTCCAAATTGCACTTTCAAACTGTCCATCCTTACGTGGCAGCTGATGTGATATGTTGATCTGGCAGCTGACATGGCAATTTTTTTTTAAATAAAACTAAAAATAAAAATTAACATTAAAGTTAATATTCCAGATTAACATTAACATTAATATTAATATTATCGTTAACATTAACAATAATATTAATATTAACATTAACCTTACATTAATATTAACATAAATTAATATTAACATTAAAATAATATTGATATTAAAGTTAAATTATTATAGAAAAAATTGGGTAGTTAACTTTTTGGATTAAAATTTGCCATGTCATCAGTCATGTTAGATGACACACTATTAATTTAGGAAAATGCTAAGAAGCTCATTTATTTAACATGCCACATCAGATGGGAGGGCTATATATAGAGGGTCAATTTGGAGGTACGATAATATCATTACTCTTTCTTCTTGTATTGTTTTTTGTCCTTCGTTTCTTCTGCTGGTTTCTAACACACTCTATTTTCTTCAATGTCGACGTCACATGGAGAAGGTGATCGTCGTGTGAAAGATTTAGTCGATGAAAAAAGCCTCCTTTCAAGAGGACTGTCAGATGATTTGGATGATGAGCAAAGTTTGGAAGATGTTAGCTTAGGAGACAGTAAAGAACAAGATGAAGACATCAACTCAAACAACGAAATGTTATTTCGCATCACCCTTTCTAATGGATTTAAGAAATGCATTATATTTTTACATCTATTTCTCATGTTTATTTTGTTTTATTCTGTTCTTAGGGACGACGATGAATCTCCATTGGATTTCGATGCAGCGACGATGAAAAAAATATTGCAATCTGCCAACATTAATAAAGATCCAACCATGCTCTTAGAAGAAGATATTGTTGGCCTACAGTTCAACTCTATTGAAGAAGCAGGGACATTCTACCGAATTTATTCAAAAGCATATGGTTTCAGTATTAGAAAGAACGAGGTAAAGAAAAACAAATCTGGTATGGTGACGATCCGTAGTTGGTGTTGTTCAAATGCGGGATTCAGACACAAGAAATACAAGGAAGCTCCAAACAGGGTTCGTGAGCCAAGAAGTGAAAGCAGAAGTGGTTGTAAAGCAATTTTTCGTATTGGGTACACCCATAAAACAAGGATGTGGTCCGTCAAAAAATTTTATGTACATCACAACCATAACCTGGCGAATAATTATGAATCAGCTTTTTTGAGATCCCATCGTAATATAACACCCACAGAGTTGGAAGAAATTAAGATTATGAAGCAATCAGGGATGGGGACTGGAGAGATATGAAATTTACTTATCCAGAAGAAAGGTGGCTGGGATAACGTTGGATGGACGAGAAAGGATTTATACAACGCTCTAGATCAAGATAGTAGAGCACTCGACGATGTTCATGCTTCGACAACACTTACATTTCTTCAATCAAAGGAGAACAGTGACCCAGATTTCTTCTACGACTACAAGGCAGACGAAGATTCCAGATTGACCCATCTCTTTTGGGCTGACGGTTCTTGTCGATTCGATTACGAATTATTTTGAGATTCACTAGCATTCGATTCTACATATAAAACAAATAGAAGTCAAATGCCGTTGGTGGTTCTAGTGGGTACAAACAATCATGCGATGATTTGTGTGTTTGGGTTTACAATGATCCATAATGAGACTGCAGAGACTTATTCTTGGGTTCTGGAAAAATTCCTAGAGTGTATGAATGGCAAATTACCAGTGACATTTCTCACGGATGGTTGCAGATCCATGAATAAAGCAATTGAGGATTTAATGCCCAGCGTAGTTCATCGAACGTGCTCATGGCATATCCTTAACAATGCTGCCAAACATGTACACCGAGAGGGTTTTACAATAAACTGAGTCTTCTGATTAAAAGGTACATAGCACACTTGCTACTTTACTTTGAAGTATGTTGTTGTTACAATATCACAACTTTAGTTAATGTCCATGTTTTCTAAACATGTACTATTCAGTCGAAGAATTTGAAAACCGTTGGCAGCAGATGCTAACAGATTATAATGTAGAAAACAATGAGTGGACCACTGCATTGTACAGAACGAGGGAGCGATGGGCGGACACATTCCTACGTGGTAATTATTTTGGCGGTTCTACTGCAACAAATAGATGTGAATCTATGAACGCATTTCTGAAAAGGTTTTTGAATGAGAAGCTGCCACTTTGGAAGGCCCTTCAAAATTGTGACCACGGTTTGGCGGCCTTACATTACGGCTAGATGGGTAAGCAAGTCAATGATAAATTCTCAACACCAGTTGTGAATCAAACTAGCATGGCCGTAATAGAAGATAAATTTGCCGCAATTTACACTAAAACGATGTTTATAGATGTAAGGAAGGAAATCACACGTTCTGATGCATATACTGTTCTCCATCATCACATCGTAAGAGAGGCAGAAGTTTGCACTGTCCAAAAGTATTTGTTGCCAAACAGTATCAACCGAAAGGTTACATTTCATCCGGCCGACAACATCATAAATTGTGAATGCATGTGGATGGAGACCAAGGGAATTCCTTGTAGGCATATTTTTTCAGCAATGAAGAGATTGCAAATTGGAGATATTCCAAAGAACTTGATAAAATCTCGTTGGCTCAAGGATTGCAAAGAGAGTTATCTCTCCGGACCTGGCTCAGAAAGAAGATTCATCGACCCAGATATTATTGAGAGCAGAAGGTATGGTGCTATTAATGAACAAGTTAATCTGTTTACATACTATTGTTAAAAATCAAGCAAAATTCAAGAGAGGGGAACGGAGTTGATGTCGTCTGTTCTGATGGAGTTGAAAGAAATGGTGACCGATATTGGCGAAGAAGAACAAATGGTAGCTGATACAGTTCATGGAGTACATGAAGCTTTAAAAGAGCCAAATTCGGTAGCAACAAAAAGAAGGCCTTCTCAAGGGAAATCAAGCCAGCCTACAGAAAGTCATCCTATCCCGAAGCCTAGAGTATGTAGATTTTGTAAAAAATTGGGTCACGATTATCGTAATTGTAAAGTACGAAAGCGAAATAGTGACAATGAGCAAATAGAATAAAATGAAACGTCGTTGACTTAAGACAGTATCTTTCTTATGTGGCAAGATGTCATTCACACGAGACAATTAGATAAAAAAATATGTTCTCCAATGCAAAAGTTTGAGAAGACAATTAGATAAAAATGGAGAACATTAAATTCCAGTTTCAAAACGTAGTACATCAAAAATGGAGAAAATATGTTCTCCGTGCAGTTCAAAACGGAGAATAACATTCTCCGTTTCAAATGACACGATGAATTTCATTCTCCGTTTCAAATTAAAACGGAGAATGAACATTCTAATGTGTTTTTAACACTGGGAATCTTATTCTCCGTTTCAAAATAAATGGAGAATACCGTTATCCGTTCCAAATTAAACGGCGAATAGAATCCTTAATCGTTTTAATACTAGGAACGGCATTCTCCGTGAAGTTCAAAACGGAGAATATAATTCTCCGTTACAAATGAAACGGAGAATATCATTCTCTGTTTTAAATTAAAACGGAGAATGAACATTCTAAAGTGTTTTTAACACTGGGAATGCTATTCTCCGTGTAATTCAAAACGGAGAATGCTATTCTTCGTTTAATAAAACACGGATAATGCTATTGTGGTGTCGTGGTTACAATGCTAGACTTGTATTCAAGAGGTCATTGGTTCAAATCTTGACTATAACAAAATTTTGTTTTATTTATACTTTTTTTGTAAGTTATGTATGGGGCCCATTTAAAAGGGAAAAAAACTTTGATACAGGAGCCTATGTATGACATGTGGGCCATCTCAAAATTTATGTGTATATATATATATGTTTACACGTTTTACAAAGCAAGAGGGGACCACATGTCATACATAGGGGTATCAAAACTTTGAAAAGAGTTTTGTTAGAATAGAGTTTTGTGGGCCCTATTAAAATTTATGTATATATATATGTGTACACATTTTATAAAGCAGGAAGGGCCCACATGTCGTACATAGGGGATATCAAAACTTTGATACAGTAGGGGGTATCAAAACTTTGATACCCCCTACTGTATCAAGAAAAAAACTTTGATACAGTAGGGGGTATCAAAGTTGGCAGAATTCGAAGGGGCAGATTCATTAGTATTAATGGCATATAAATGGCCGTAGTTGGAAGAGTTTGTTCTAGTCTTACTTAGCTTTAATTGAGAAGGGGCAGATGCATTGGTATTGATGGAAATTAATTGAATTGAATTCGAAGTGGCTGTCTTTTTGGCGCATGAGTCCGAGTTGTTCCATGCCTATAAATGGCAGTAGTGTAGAGAGAGTTTGTTCTCGTCTCACTTAGCTTTTTTTGTGAAGATGGACTCTATCGATCCCCCGCCTTGGCAAGACTCTCTCTTGGTTGTCGATATCCTCGTTCGAAGAAGCTTTGGTGGTGAAGTCCTTCAGAAGACTGAGATGTGCCTGGGTTTGGATTTATTGCCAACCCACGCTCTGTCGAAGCGCCCGCACGTTGATTGGCTCAGACTATGCACGGTGTTCCTTTGCCGCCAGGAGTTCATTTCTTCAACATGTTCTATTGGTCCGATGATGCACGGTGGTGAAGTCCTTCAGAAGACTGAGATGTGCATGGGTTTGGAGTTTATTATCGTTCCACGCTCTATCGAAGCGCCAGCCAGGAGTCTATTTCTTCGACATGTTCCTTGTTGAAGAAGGATGGCTTTGCACGTTGCTCTGCCTCAAGGAATTCCTTGAGACAGTGAGTTCCTTTGCCTCAGTGAGTTTCTTTGTTCGGAGGATTCACGATGAAGTGACTTGCCTTAAGGAGTCATCCAACGGTTCCTATGCTCTGACGATGCACGATGAATACCACGTGGACACGAACTGAAAGACGATAGAGAACAACACTCCTTCACAGATGAAGCTTTCAATTGAATTCCTTGAGGCAAAACACTTCATCGTGCATCGTCAGAGCAATGGAACTCCCTGAACAAAGGAACTCCGTGCATAGTCAGAGCAATGGAACTCCATGAACAAAGGAACTCCGTGCATAGTCAGAGCGAATCTGTCACGACCCGCACCCGCTTCTCGGATACGAGACGTGTCCAAGCCAGCCTACACCGTAGAGTCGGCGGTAGAACGCTGTCAAGCCCACAAGAAAATAAATGCTCAAAAATAAATATTTGCTGCTCATTCACATTTCTAAATTTATTACAACATTTATATCATTTAAAAATTAATAGAAATACAAGATTTTACAATTAATGAAAAATGAAACCACTGCTATCTATTTCTAGGTTGTCTTCAGCATACCCACGTCTTCCCAATGCTAAGAGTGATCGCGACTAAACCTGAAAAATGTTGGTTTCCAGTCAGGAATGGAACATGTACACAAACCGACGACAATGCAAAACACAATAGAATTAACAAGACATAAAAATAGCATATGGAATATGAAAGCTAGTAAGAAAACTGATGACATATCACGATTAGAGAAGTAAACAAGGAAAAACTAATAAAAGACATCTATCTAGGTGGTGTGAAATATCCTTTCGACATGTGAACGGCTAGGGGGTAAATACGGCTCACTACACGTGTCATATGCAGCTGCTATCGTGCAAGATTAGACATATTAGGATATTTCTGGATAGTCCACATGTATAATAAGATATTTCCCCTCCCGACTACTCCGTGTGACGAGCGTGTCAACAAGCAGCATGATATATGTATAGACATGAAATGAAAAGACTACTATGAATCGAAAAGCAATCAGAAAGTGCACTTGCCTGAGGTCCTTAGCTGGTGAAACCGACAATCTCTTTGAGTCCAATTAGCCTAGGGTCGATATGGAGTAATCCCAAGGTTGGCAAAAAGAAATATTAATATATTAGCCATAATGAAGGTCAATATTCAAGGATTTTCGTAAATAGATATTATCTACTTATTTAGAAACTCTATTTTTCCTATTAGTCAAAATATTATAATTAATCATTTGAAAATCCTAGAAAAATCATTTGAAGGTTACACCCTACTGTTTGACAAATATATTTTAGCTTATTATGTATTTGAAACCATTTAAGAAATATAAATAATTTATTTTATAATACTTACACAAAAGTAGAAGCCCATATTTTATATAGTCCCAAAGCCCAATATTACAAAAGTAAAATAACCATAAAGCCCAATTTATGAAGTCCACATCTTTTATATATAATAAAACCCATAGCCTATTTATTTATAGCTTGGCTCAACTAAAGAGCCCAACAATATATATATATATATAATTTATGGAAGCTTAGCCAACAAATAATGCATATACATTTTTATAAAAACAACCTTTAGTAGTAACTCAAAATATAATACTAATTAAACTATTTGATGAAAACCAAAACAACTAGTGACAATAATAATTAACAACAAAATAATGATATTAATATTAGCATAAAAGCTATTGTATTCTACTATATATATTTATACACATTCATGTATTTATATACACTGACCAGCCCAGCCCAACCTATACTATAAAACTTTAAATACATAAGGCCCAAAACTAAGTCCTAATTAATAACAAAACTACTTATTACTTAATCTATAATTGTTAACAAAACTTACTGCATTAAACATATCCCCCCTTTCCCAGTGTATATTTGGGAAAAAAACAAGAGAGAAAGAGAGGAAGAAGGTGACCTCACCGACATTGGGATCGACGCCGGCGGTGGATGACTGGGCGCGGAGAAACCAGGGCGGCGCACGGGTTGGGCGGCGAGACCAGGCGGTCCGGTCGAGGAAGAGGCGGAGGGATTCCCGATCTGGCTGGAGCGCCGTCGCCGGCCAGTCAGAGGCGGTGGCTTACAGCGGAGTTTCCAGGCGTTACGGGTTCTTGGAGGCGGGGATCCGCCACCGGGCGGCGAGGGAAGGCGCGAGGGTGGATGAGCGAAGGCAAAATCGGGTCAACTAGCAGCCCCGGTGGTCGAGGGCGGTCCCGACGTTGATCGTAGGTCGGGGCGACGAAGGGGCGCGGCACATAGGCGTCCCAGAGGTCGTCGGGAGTAGCCTACCGCGGGCGGCGTCCTCGACGGAGACTTGCAGGGATGTGGCGGCACTGGTCCCTGGAGGAGGGCCGCTCGACGGAAGCTAGGGCTCCGACGAGAGACACGCGCATGCGCGCACAGGCACGGCCGCGACGATGAGTGTCGGCGACAAAGGACGGCCACCGCGGAAGGAGTTTCGAACGACGGCCGGCGACCAGAGGAGCATAGCGTAGTGGCGCGTCGAACCCAGGCCGAGGGGTCTGCCATGCTCGGCGGGATCAGCGCAGGAGCAGGTTAGTGGTGGTGGTGATATTTGATTTGAGAGTGGCGTGTCCGAATGATTTTGGCACAAAGAAGGATACTTGCTGGTCGTGTGGCCGTGTCCGGGGCAATGGACACGAACCATATCTACACTGTAATTTGTAAATGTAATGGATCGTATATGTTGGACACAGACACGACGACACGTGAGGATGGTGGTGGCAGCGTGACCAGCCTACGGGACGTCGGGTTGATGTGTATAGAACAGGTTGCTGGTGCTTGGTATTGATGTTTTGTTTGTGGACGATGTGGACACGGATTTCGGCACTCGGGGTCGGACCCGATGGTGTCGGCAATATGAGGAACAGAGGAGGTGGCGATGGTGACGGTCGAGGATGGCGGAGGATAAAGGCGATGATGGTGGTCGGAAGGAAATTGCGTGGAGTCAGGCTGGAAGGAGGTGGTGAAGTTGACGGAGAGGGGTTTTGGTTGTACCGAGCGATGGATTTGGAAGAGGTGAGAAAGGGAGCAGCATATACATGTACGGCCTGTAGGGATAGAATTTGTTTAGGAATAATTCCTATCAAAATTAGATTTAAGATTTCAATAGATAAGTCTTTGTCTTCCATTCAAACCAAATAGGTAGATTTAAATCAAAACTCATTGGTAGATTATAACATATAAATTCTAATCAATCATTAATCTACTAAAATTCCAAAGTAGATAATATAATTTATTTAAATCAACATCTAATATTATCCAAATATTTTGAATCATATGAATTTAAATCCGTACTAAATTAATCGACTATCATTATAATTTTAAATAATATTTGTGGTCATCAAAATATTGTAACGTATGTTCTTATAAATCCAAAATTCTATTTAAAATATCATAAACATATTACAATCATATAACTTAGATATATTTTAAGACATATTAAATAACAATAATAATACTAATAAAATTAACTCTAATGATAATAGCAATAGATGACAAATAATTGTAATAGCAATAATAATAATAGTTAACTATTAACTATTATTTCTAGAGGCCCAAGGCCCAAACCTCTTCCAACAACAAAATAATAATTCTAACAAATAATATAAAATAGTTTTGGCAAACCTCTCATCAGTCTAAAACTTAAAATTTTCTAACTAGAAGATATTAACAAAATAGAATATACAAAATTTCGGAAAGTGGGCTTACAAATCTACCCACCTTAGAAATAAATTCGTCCTCGAATTTAAGGACTACTAGGATAGGCAGTCTTGGTAGATTGGTAAAAGGTAATAGAAATTTCTGATAAAAGAATTTGATCGAATAAAATAAAATAAAATAAACCAGGAAGAAAGCGTTTGAAACTCCAAAAGTCTAAAAATGCTCTAAAACGTTTTCAAAAGAATTTGACAAAAGTTCGTCATTCGAAGACTCTACCCACCTTAGAAAAAAATTTTCGAAGACTCTACCCACCTTAGAAAAAAATTTTACTCGAAAATTTCGAATGACACAATTAGTCATGATCAAGAAACGATATGATCGCTGATCGAATGAATTAGGTCGTGAATAAAATTGAAATTTTTAAGAAAATATATTATGTGGCACGATTAGCTACCCTTGGAATTATATAGGCATGATCAAAAAATTTAGGCTGATGCTAAACATGGAAAAATTTACTTAGATAAATTTAAGAAGTAGTCGCGATCAAGGCTACTCATGGAAGTCTTCTAAGCATGATCAAAATTTAAAAGTTGGTACGAGCATGAACAAGGTTACAATAGTCATGATCTCGGTAGAATAAAATAAGGCTTAGTTAAAATGCGGGCATGATTATAATTTAGTCATGAACAAAAGTTGTTCAAGGTCGATCAAAATTGAAATCATTGTGGTACGAACAAATAGTTAAGCAAAATCTTTTAGGCACGATTATAGAATCGAATTCTAGGATAACATGCACATTGGCACGATTGAAATGGAATCGAATAGTCTAGTCGTGATATAAGGGTCGTTAAGGATGGCCCAAATCGAAACCGTTTTAACACGATCGATTGTGTAAGCATGATCATAGAATCGTAATCTAGGGATGATTATGAATCTAGTGGAAGGAAATCAAATTAAGTTTAAAGATGACGATTCAAAAATAGGAAGATATGGAGGAAAAGAGCAACCCGTTTATTGAGAAGTTGGTAACTATGAATAATGCACAAATCAATTTAGAAACTTTATAATCGTATGCCAATAAAAGACGTAGCCTATATGGTATTCGAATATCGTAAACATATCTGAAGTCGTCTTACCGATAATTTATGCCTCGCCAGTGTACAGCTAGCTGCATTAAAACCTTGGTTCCACATCTCAAGCTATGTTGCGGTAACGAATACCCTATCAGCTTCATCTAATCTTGACATAACAACTCAAGGGTGAAATAAGACGGCCAAGACATAATTTTAATAATGTTCGATCACTCATGCTTACTTGATATTATTTTAAATTAGGGGTCATGCCACGCCAGTGCGCTGCTGGCTGCAGTGAACCCGCAGTCTCGATAATTCAAATAAGTGACGACAGTGCGCTGCTGTCTTGTCATCGCAAGCCATCCAAATTATTCCAACTATATCTCCAAGGATATCAAAGGAGTTTAAAATATCATACAAGTTGATAAAGGTAGAAAAGTGTAAGTACCCGTTCTTCATGTATAAGGTCATCTTCTTGAAAAGGAAAAAAATGATTATGAAGGATAATGATCGAAGTCAAAATAAGTAAAATCTTATAATCCTTATTTCACGATATTCAATATTCAAGGTTTGAGAGGGAACTTTTGAATCCGAAAACTTGACTCGAAATTAAATAGACAATTGAGTGAAAAGTAATTAAAAATAATTTCTTAGGTCAAAGGAAAAGAATATAGGTGATACGAACTTATGATATGGCGATGTTTAGCAAAGACATAAGATAAAGTTGTACAAATAATCATGATTAGGAAGAAAACGACCGAAGACAAAAGAAATATAAGCTTGAATTTATATTTCTTTAATATTCAAGATCGAAGAAAAAATGTAAATAGCACCATGTCTACAAAAGTATATATGTATAGCCTAAGTGAATCCCAATAATCCCAAATAACATTCTAAGAGAAGATCACCCTATTTTCAGGTAAAATATGAATTCAACTAGCAATAACACATCTATTATATTCAATATACAATTTATAAAAATTATTCGCAAGACAAAAATGGACTACCAATATGTATACACATCCATATATCTACCTGGATGTCGTTGATCGCACTATATGACTGCTAGGGCTTAGGTTGTGTTCGGGCTAGTTTAGAACAACTGGGTCTTCTAAAATTCGTATTTAAATAACTAATTAAATTATTTATAGAGGTCAAGGCACAACTTCGCCTGGTTTTCTTTGTTCGGACACTCTTATAGCTCGATCGTCAAAGCATGCCACTACACTATCCGTGCCATCACTTCTAGTCATTTGGCACTCCAAAATTTAACCATGACTAAGACATTCTATAATAATAATTAATTAAATTATTTATTTATAAAATTCTAAAAGTCATATTTTAATTAATAATAATAAAAAGATATCTCTAAAATTTCAGAAAGAGGGTAATACAAATCTACTCATCTTAGAAATACCATCGAATTAATTACAATAGTGCATCTCTTTATGAAAGTCATCTAATAGGAATTAAAATTCAATGAGACCTATGTAACAACCTTAACTACCCAACTGTCAATTTAAACTAGGGACTCCTAGTCCTAACCATTCTTCTAAAATTGACTGACTCCTAGTTGTGAATGAGCATTTCCTAGTCGCAGGCTTGCAGTAGTACGACTAATATTGGTACTACTACAAGTTCGCATAATTTGTGAAAACTGACCTGCATGGGCCACCACAAAAACTTGTCACGACCCGCACCCGCTTTTCGGATACGAGACGTGCCCAAGCCAGCCTACACCGCAGAGTCGGCGGTAGAACGCTGTCAAGCCCACAAGAAAATAAATGTTCAAAAATAAACATTTGCTGCTCATTCACATTTCTAAATTTATTACAACATTTACATCATTTAAAAATTAATGGAAATACAAGATTTTATAATTAATGAAAAATGAAACCACTGCTATCTATTTCTAGGTTGTTTTCAGCATACACAAGTCTTCCCAATGCTAAGAGTGATCGCGGCTAAACCTGAAAAATGTTAGTTTCCAGTCAGGAATGGAACAAGTACACAAACTGACGGCAATGCAAAACACAATAGAATTAACAAGACATGAAAATAGCATATGGAATATGAAAGCTAGTAAGAAAACTGATGACATATCACGATTAGAGAAGTAAACAAGGAAAAACTAATAAAAGACATCTATCTAGGTGGTGTAAAATATTCTTTCGACATGTGAACGGCTAGGGATAAATACGGCTCACTGCACGTGTCGTATGCAGCTGCTATCGTGCAAGATTAGACATATTGGAATATTTCTGGATAGTCCACATGTATACTAAGATATTTCCCCTCACGACTACTCCGTGTGACGAGCGTGTCAACAAGCAGCAAGATATATGTATAGACATGAAATGAAAAGACTACTATGAATCAAAAAGCAATCAGAAAGTGCACTTGCCTGAGGTCCTTCGCTGGTGAAATCGACAATCTCTTTGAGTCCAATTAGCCTAGGGTCGATATGGAGTAATCCCAAGGTTGGCAAAAAGAAATATGAATATATTAGCCATGATGAAGGTCAATATTCAAGGATTTTCGTAAATAGATATTATCTACTTATTTAGAAACTCTATTTTTCCTATTAGTCAAAATATTATAATTAATCATTTAAAAATCCTAGAAAAATCATTTTAAGGTTACACCCTACTGTTTGACAAATATATTTTAGCTTATTATGTATTTGAAACCATTTAAGGAATATAAATAATTTATTTTATAATACTTACACAAAAGTAGAAGCCCATATTTTATATAGTCCCAAAGCCCAATATTACAAAAGTAAAATAACCATAAAGCCCAATTTATGAAGTCCACATCTTTTATATATAATAAAACCCATAGCCTATTTATTTATAGCTTGGCTCAACTAAAGAGCCCAACAATATATATATAATTTATGGAAGCTTAGCCAACAAATAATGCATATACATTTTTATAAAAAACAACCTTTAGTAGTAACTCAAAATATAATACTAATTAAACTATTTGATGAAAACCAAAACAACTAGTGACAATAATAATTAACAGCAAAATAATGATATTAATATTAGCATAAAAGCTATTATATTCTACTATATATATTTGTACACATTCATGTATTTATATACACTGACCAGCCCAGCCCAACCTATACTATAAAACTTTAAATACATAAGGCCCAAAACTAAGTCCTAATTAATAACAAAACTACTTATTACTTAATCTATAATTGTTAACAAAACTTACTGCATTAAACATATCCCCCCTTTTCCAGTGTATATTTGGGAAAAAAACAAGAGAGAAAGAGAGGAAGAAGGTGACCTCACCGACATTGGGATCGACGCCGACGGTGAATGACTGGGCGCGGAGAAACCAGGGCGGCACACGGGTTGGACGGCGAGACCAGACGGTCCGGTCGAGGAAGAGGCGGAGGGACTCCCGATCTGGCTGGAGCGTCGTCGCCGGCCAGTCGAAGGCGGTGGCTTATAGCGGAGTCTCCAGGCGTTACGGGTTCTTGGAGGCAGGGATCCGCCACTGGGCGGAGCGGGGAGACGCGAAATTGGATGAGCGAAGGCGAAATCGGGTCAACTAGCGGCCCCGGTGGTCGAGGGCGGTCCCGACGTTGATCGTCGGTCGGGGCGACGAAGGGACGCGGCACATAGGCATCCCAGAGGTCGCCGGGAGTAGCCCACTGCGGGCGGCGTCCTCGACGGAGAATCGCAGGGATATGGCGGCGCTGGTCCCTGGAGGAGGGCGCTCGACGGAAGCTAGGGCTCCGACGAGAGACACGCGCATGCGCGCACAGGCACGGCCGCGACGACGAGTGTCGGCGACAAAGGGCGGCCACTGTGGGAGGAGTTTCGAACGACGGCCGGCGACCAGAGGAGCACAGCGTAGTGGTGCATCGGACCCAGGCCGAGGGGTCTGCCATGCTCGACAGGATCAGCGCAGGAGCAGGTTAGTGGTGGTGGTGATATTTGATTTGAGAGTGGCGTGTCTGAATGATTTCGGCACAGAGGAGGATACTTGCTGGTCGTGTGGCCGTGTCCGGGGCAATGGACACGAACCATATCTACACTGTAATTTGTAAATGTAATGGATCGTATATGTTGGACACAGACACGACGACACGTGAGGATGGTGGTGGCAGCGTGACTAGCCTATGGGACGTCGGGTTGATGTGTATAGAACAGGTTGCTGGTGCTTCGTATTGATGTTTTGTTTGTGGACGATGTGGACACGGATTTTGGCACTTGGGGTCGGACCCGATGGTGTCGGTAATATGAGGAACAGAGGAGGTGGCGATGGTGACGGTCGAGGATGGCGGAGGCTAAAGGCGATGATGGTGGTCGGAAGGAAATTGTGTGGAGTCAGGCTGGAAGGAGGTGGTGAAGTTGACGGAGAGGGGTTTTGGTTGTACCGAGCGATGGATTTGGAAGAGGTGAGAAAGGGAGCAGCATATACATGTACGGCCTGTAGGGATAGAATTTGTTTAAGAATAATTCCTATCAAGATTAGATTTAAGATTTCAATAGATAAGTCTTTGTCTTCCATTCAAACCAAATAGGTGGATTTAAATCAAAACTCATTGGTAGATTATAACATATAAATTCTAATCAATCATTATTCTACTAAAATGCCAAAGTAGATAATATAATTTATTTAAATCAACATCTAATATTATCCAAATATTTTTAATCATATGAATTTAAATCCGTACTAAATTAATCGACTATCATTATAATTTTAAATAATATTTGTGGTCATCAAAATATTGTAACGTATGTTCTTATAAATCCAAAATTCTATTTAAAATATCATAAACATATTACAATCATATAACTTAGATATATTTTAAGACATATTAAATAACAATAATAATACTAATAAAATTAACTCTAATGATAATAGCAATAGATGACAAATAATCGTAATAGCAATAATAATAATAGTTAACTATTAACTATTATTTCTAGAGGCCAAAGGCCCAAACCTCTTCCAACAACAAAATAATAATTCTAACAAATAATATAAAATAGTTTTGACAAACCTCTCATCAGTCTAAAACTTAAAATTTTCTAACTAAAAGATATTAACAAAATAGAATATACAAAATTTCGGAAAGTGGGCTTACAGAATCAAAGTGCGAGCGCTCCGACAGAGTGCGGGTTTGGATTTATTGCGCTCGCACTTTGATTCGCTCTGACTATGCACGGAGTTCCTTTGTTCATGGAGTTTCATTGCTCTGACTATGTACGGAGTTTCTTTGTTCAGGGAGTTCCATTGCTCTGACGATGCACGATGAGGTGATTTGCCTCAAGGTATTCAATTGAAAGCTTCATCTGTGAGGAGTGTTGTTCTCTGTCGTCTTTTAGTTCGTGTCCACGTGGTAGATGGTATTCATCATGCATCGTCAGAGCATAGGAACCGTAGGATGACTCCTTGAGGCAAGTCACTTCATCGTGCATCCTCCGAGCAAAGGAACTCACTGAGGCAAAGGAACTCACTGCCTCAAGGAATTCCTTTGCTTCAAGGAGTTCCATTGCTCTGCGATGCCCGCACGCAGCTCACATTCAACTTTTTTCTTGATAGTAGGATTTTATGTAGTATTTCAGACTTTCATAATGTACATGTAACTCAAAAAGTCAAACTTTTCGTGGTTATCACAATGTAAATGTAACTCAAAAAGGATTTTATTATAAAAGACAGCAGAGCAGACATTATAAAAGACATAAGTTCTCTTGAAATCTAATTCTTAGCCCATACCAACCTCATCATTGTAGTCTTCTTAGTCCATACCAACCTCGTCATATTCTCATCAAGCTCATCTTCATTCTCTTTTTCAAACTAAACGGAGAATAACATTCTACGTTTCGAAAGACACGGAGAACGTCATTCTCCGTTTAAATAAAAATGGCGAATGAACATTTTAATGTGTTTATTATCCGTTCAAGACAGACGGAGAATGTTATTATCCGTTCCGAAATAAACGGTGAATAGAATCCTCAAACGATTTAATTTAAATGGGAAAGTTATTATCCGTTTCAAGTAAACGGAGAATTCCATTCTCCGTTCCAACTAAAACGGAGAATATAATCCGAAGGGGCAGATTTATTAGGAATAAATGGCATATAAATGGAAGAATTCATTGGTATTAATGGCATATAAATGGCAGATTCATTGGTATTAATGACAATAAAAGTGACTGCAGCTTGGCGCATGAGTTCGAGTTGTTAAATTTTGCCAATAAATGGCAGAAGTTGGGAGATCTTATTATAAAAATGACTGCCCTTTTGGCGCATGAGTTCGAGTTGTTTCATATGTAAATAAAAGTTAAACTTTTCGTGGTTTTGACATTGTAAATATAATTCAAAAATGATTATATTATAAAAGTAGAGCTTATAAAAGACAGAAGTTCTTTGCCCAATTACATCATAATTATATTATTGTTTTACAATGTCATTGCTAGGTTCGTATTACATATTTGCTTGAAAGCAACTCCTTAGCCCATGACAACCTCATCGTTGTAATCTTCTGGTGAGTTTCATTGTCATTTCCTTCCGGTATTTCGAAGGGAGGAGTCGTCAACATATTCATATAATATGCCGTGTACAAGAGGCAGTTGGGTGCCCGTTGTTGTGGGCAATTTAGAGAACAATTCAGCACTTTGCTCTCATACTCCTTCTTCGTCGGGCATCTCTCCCTTATCATATCAACTTTTCTCCGGACGATAGGCTCTAAGGTTTTCTTTATTAATTCTGCATCCACCTTGCACGTATCGTACGTGGTTAGCCTCAAGGAGTTGTAGTGTGTCCAGTCGTAGGAGATAAAGTTGAATGTGAGCAGAGTATAGTGTTTGATGGTTGTATTAAAGAGTGGGATGAATAGCAACTCTATGTCGTCCTCCAAACCCATGACGAAGTCTACTAAGTCTGTTTGGATGTCTTCAAAGGCGCCGGGTTTTGCATTTTCTTCATTGGCATGTTTAACGATGGTCTATTTCCCAAAAACAATACACAATATCATGAGTAATTTTTTTCCTGTCATTTTTCATCGGTGTACACATGAATATGAATTTTTCTGTTTGAATTCTTACCAATGTGTGGGCCATCATGAATGCAGACCACTTATGTGATTGGGGCGCCGAATTTTTTTTCTGGATCAATGGCACCTCCTTCGAACTAGACGGGGCACACCTTTTACTGCCTTGAATTTCAACTTCCTTATTATTATGTCCAGTATGCCAGCCTCCATGTCGTCATAGTTGAGTATGCCTTGCATGTCTACTGCCGACAGCTGGACTGAAACTCCATTTTCATCCTTTTTTGGATAAAATTCGTATACCATATCACTGCATATAAATTTAGTTTAGATTAAATTAATAAAGATAGATTCTCATTACATAATTATGAAAAAAGTCTAAAAAAATGAAAGAAAAAAAGGGTTCAGAATACATACTTTGGAGAATTCTTTCTGGAAATTACGATGTCGATGTATTATTTCTTCAGCTCTTCATCCTCATATTTCCAAAGTAAGAGTTCATCGCATTCCCTTAGTATGACATAGTTCTTCTTTAATTCAGCCATTTTGGCGTCTTCTCGGGATTTCGGAGCGGCATTAACCTTCCGTTTTTTATTAGCCTCTCCAACTGTATTGCTTTTTATTAATCTCTTTCCCTCCGATCCTCCTCTTCTTCTGACTTCTCTTGGAGCAGCAAGTTCAGCAGCTGCTTGAAACTCTTCACTCTGAAGTACTACAACCATGGCTTCGAGATCTTTAATTTTCCCATCCTTTTCATTGGCTTCAATATTAAACGATTCAACTTTATTTTGAAGCTCCCTTTTCTCCTCAACGAGCCTTTCATTTGTTTCTCTGAGTTGTTTGGTTGTTCGCACTGAAATAAAACAAATAACAATGAAATGTATGATGTGAACCTAACACGGAGAATGACATTCTTCGTGTAATATAATACGGAGAATAGAATTCTCCGTTTGGAATTACACGGAGAATAACCTTTCCAGTATCGAAATGATAGGGAATAGCAATTATCCGTTTCAAATAACACGGAGAATGACTATTCTCCGTGTTATAGTACACGGAGAATAGTCATTCTCCTGGAAGATTACAAATAAAAAATTTGAAATAGAAAAGATTTTACCTTGTACATGTAGATCTGATTTAAGAACAGAATTTTGCTTTCTCAAATCCTCCAGTTCATGCACAGAGCCCTCCATCACAACGTTTGACTGCACGTTGTTGTGCTTCTTGTTCCTCGAGCTCTTTCAGCTTTTCTTTGAGTTTTTCGTTCTCAAGGTTGGCTGCACGTAACTGCGCTCCTTGTGCCTCCATCTCTTTTAACTTTTCTTTGAGTTCTTCATTCTGTGCAAGAATATCAGAATGATGTCTTCTCAAATCCTCCAGTTCATGCACAGAGCCCTCCATCACAACGTTGACTGCACGTTGTTGCTCTTCTTCTGCCTCGAGCTCTTTCAGCTTTTCTTTGAGTATGGCATTCTCAAAGTTGGCTGCACGTAACTGCGCTCCTTGTGCCTCCATCTCTTTCAACTTTTCTTTGAGTTCTTCATTCTGCGCAAGAATATCAGAATGATGTTTTCTTAAATCCTCCAATTCCTTTGCTGAGTCGTCCATCACAGCGCCCATTTCATGATGCTGTGGTATCCGTTGTTCATCAAAATTATCCCCACCTTCTTCTTGGTGTTCTTCCTCTCCCTCTTTTTCAACTTCTTCTATAGGTGGCTCATCTTTTTTGTGCCCTTCTTCCCCAACAGGTATAACTAGACCTTCAAATATCATCTTCGATCTTATTTTGTTGTGATATTCGGCCTTGAGGAAGTTTGAGATTTTGTACCCATTCCATTAAAAAATTTTGGGTAATCAGGAATTAGGGAGAACTTCCTTTCCACAAATTTACTATGTTCTGCAAACCAATAGAGGAAGTATATTGTGCAACCTTCCAATTTGTGGAAAGCCATTGAGTAATCCCCCTGTTCAGTTTTGCTTCTACTCCTCTTTATGCTATCCATTACATATGCCAGGATTAACCTTGGCCAGCATATACTGTTGATGACGTCCACACTGTCTACCAAGGCCAAAAATCTGTACGACAAATTTGAACCGCCAGACTTTGTGAAGAATACTGTTTGGCACAAGTGGAAGATTATTAGCTTGGCCAAATCATCTGGATTAACAGCGTTATCTCTACCACGAAGCCGTCGTAACAATTCAAAGAACTTGTCTCTCGCTTCCTTATTCGTGACTTCTGAGTGTTTGCCCTTAGTATTAGCCAGCAATCTTGTGAAGTGATCTCTACATAGGCTCAATGATGCTGGTCGTGTGGGCTGTTGTTGTTTTTCCTTTATCAATCTTCTGTAAGAAACATCATCAACGCTTTCTTCATTCAGCGGTAGACCGAATATGACTGCCATATCCTTGACGCTTGGCGCGATTTTAACAGTGGTGCTCAATTCAAAGCACCCGACGCCATCTTCTTCTTCTGTGTAACTTGCAATTAAATTCTCAAGCCCTTCCGTTACCTTGGCCACTTCGAAGACGTGGACTCTGTTTTGGTAGAAAATCTAGACAAAATTCCAGAAACCGGTATTCTTCAAGGAACCAATAACTGGCTCAGGTAAACGGCCAACATCTTGATTGACCTCCTCCATAAGATTTAGCATTGGCTTGAAGGTAGAACGAAAAAGTCTTGAATCCTTATTCCTGACAGATTTTCTTTCTACAAAACAAAAAAAAACATAAAATTAGGTCGGAGAAAGGCCATTCTTATGGGTTTTAACACTGGGAACGGCATTCTCCGTTTCAAGTTAGACGGAGAATGACATTCTCCGTTCCAAATTAAACGGCGAATAGAATTTAACATTCAAATGCATTTTATGACGGAGAATATCATTTTCCTTGTAATATATACAGAATTTGCGAACATAAAATCAAAGTTATACCTTCTGTTTGCACTTCTTCTTGCACTTCTTTTTGTTTAGCAACTTTTTCCTTTTTCTTTTTTGCAACTTCTTAGAATAGGGTTTCCGTTGTTCTCCGTCTATCGATTTTGGATTTTCTGTAACTGGTGCATCTTCTCTATTTGGTAATGCTGCCGGTGATGATTCTGCCGCTGATGACGACATGGTGTGAATATTACGAATGGGGAGGAAGGTTTGAAGATTTTGGAGGAGAATGACCTAGATTTGAGTACAGAGTGGAGTATGGAAGAAGAGGAAGATGCGAAACGGTTTTCTTTTTTCTTTTTTTTAATAAAAGGGTTCGGGGGTGTTTTGAATTAATTAGAAGGGCAAAAATGTCATTCGATGGAAGGGCAAAAGACTCCTTTCTGCTTAATTATATTAATTTGAAGGGCAAAAATGATTCTGCTTAATCAAAAAGAATCGAAGCCGTTTGGCAAAAATGTTATTACAACTCAACAAAACAAATGAAGATAATACATTAGGGGTTTCCATACATTAGATAAAAAAGAAGAAGAAAAAAAAATCATCGTCTTCCATATTCAATCATTTCAGATTGGACTTCATTTTTAGCTCTTCATTGTGCTCTGAAGTTGTAATCCATTCAGCAGCTTTGCGTCTTTCCTTTCCCGCATCAAACTGCATATAACAAACATAACATCGAAAATATTGCTCTAAAAAGATGAAGTTTTTGACGACATATTTTCAGACTTACATGGAGAGAACGGTGGTCTAGACTACATCGGTCTTTCATGAATGATATTACAAAAATCCCACAATCAACATAATTGCCTTGACGGAGAACATAAGAAGGACGTTTTATTGCAAAAGTAGAAAAGCTGAACCTAGCATCTCTCAACTTCAAAATCTCTTCTTGGAGAAAGAGATCCAAATTTGAAAGCTACAATTACTAGAATACAATATGTATTAGTATACCGCGTATCTTGTACCCAATTCATAAAAATTGATGAATATGAGCTTACTATTTCTTTTATGACCGTTCTGCTTTGAATCAGATCATCTTTAGATGCAAGTGAGTCCCAAATTTCAACAGTCTTTTTTTTAACCAGAACTCTTGCAAGAGTATAGTGTTCGCCCAAATGAATGGATATGTATATCTGAATCAGGATAATTAGGTAAAATAAATTAGTAAATTTTCAGAATATTAGGATTAATATTTAAACATAAATACATTAATACCTCTTTACAAGTGCTTAAAGATCCCATGTAATCCTGAAAATATTTAAACTTCTTCCAGAGTTCATGAGGCTTTTTGTCGGATGGAGGTAACGTTGCTTTCTACATACACATCAATTAATACATTACGAAGGACAAACAAACGAGAAAATTGTTAATGCATATGCATTGAAGAATAAAATGCTCACTCACCGATATCCTTATTGGTAAAAACCATACATTAGCTTTATTGGAGGTTCTTTTCTGTTCCTCCGCGGTGAGAAGAGCAGAGACAATAACTACAATCTGAATAAATCATTAAAAATGTCAGCGATGGAATCGAAGTAAACATAGATGGCATCTAAGAAGAAATATACTATCTATACATACCCATTGCTAATTTTTGTTAAAGGAGCTAAGGTCTTCATCTCCCACCAAGACACATAGTTTTTGTTGCAAGATGATATTATTTCTCTAAGAAAAGAAACGAATAAATTAGAAGAAAAAAACTGTTGGAATTAAATCAAAACTCATATTACTTACTCGTCAGGTCTATCATCTGCAAAAATATAGTCGTAATATCTCGAAGAAACACTAGTACAATTGCTAGGCTTCGAGGTTGAACCCCTTATTAAATTTTTTGATGGTGTGACCGGATGTAAATTTCTACGCATTCTTTTAGAAGGACTGCTAAAGTCAGTTTCTTCTTCTTCTATAGCGTCCAATGCGAGAAATCAGTCCAATGCTTTACTACGAGACTGTAGCTCCACGTCCTCCTCTTCGGAAGAAGATACAACGGAAACCACCTTCACATTATTAAATGCTCCAGATGAAGATGCCTCCTTCAAAGCTGGAGATTCTTTAATCTTCTCCAAACGCCGAGATAACTTTATTTGTTCAATTTTTATCTTTGCAACATCAGATGAAATCGTCGACAGATGTTCTTCAATCTTGCGCAATAAACGCAGAATAAAGGTTTCATTTAGATTTGGCATCCAATCTTCTACGTCTTCTACATTTCCCCCCACATGAGTAGACATCTTGAGAACAAGAAAACTATTATATTTCAGAAAACTATTCTATGTATTTCAGAATGAATAATAGTACTATAAAAAAAGAAAACTATTGTATATATAGCAAGAGAGAAGTACAAAAAGTAAGGAAGATGGAAAGACAAATAAATTTCGAGACTAGCAAACAATCTACTAGCCGTTTGATTAAGGAGGGCTCGAGGAAGATTCTACTAGCCGTTTGATTGAGGAGGGCTCGAGGAAGATTCTACTATCCGTTTGAAAATTACAAAAGGTTATCGTGATCAACTTCAACTAAGGAACTCTATAAGAGGTTTAATTCCGCTTGATTGAGGAACTCGACGAAGTCCGCCGCGAAACGGAACTTCTTCTTCTTTTCTTCTTCATCTCCGTTTCTCCTTCCACCACCACCATGCCCTGTAGATTTATAACAAAAATATTAAATTGTTAGATGAAACAAAAAAAAACTAATTACGGAAAGATTACTAAATCAGAATCAAACAGAACACATATTCATAGAAAACATGAGATTAAAGATGAAAGTGTCACAGAAGCAACACCACAATTTTACAACAACTAAGCAGACTCTGCTAAGCAACAACTAAAATTAGGGATTGTGTCCTCCTTGGATTTAATTTACACAAAGAAAAAATTTGAGAGAACGAGCTTTTGTCGGCTTCCTAAATGTACCATTCTCCGTCCTAAATGTACCATTCTCCGTCCATTTGTCGTATTAAAAGCAAAGAGAATGGCCATTCTCCGTGTTAAAAGCAAAGAGAATGGCCATTCTCCGTCCATTCGCCGTATTCACCGTCCATTCGCCGTATTAAAAGCAAAGAGAATGGCCATTCGCCGTATTCTCTGTCCATTCTCCGTCCTAAATGTACCATTCTCTGTCCATTCGCCATATTAAAAGCAAAGAGAATGGCCATTCTCCGTCCATTCACCGTACATTCGCCATATTAAAAGCAAAGAGAATGGCCATTCTCCGTCCATTCGTCGTATTCACCGTCCGTTCGTCATATTAAAAGCAAAGAGAATGGCCATTCGCCGTATTTTCCGTCCTAAATGTACCATTCTCCGTCCTAAATGTACCATTCTCCGTCCTAAATGTACCATTCTCCATCCATTCGTCGTATTACAAGCAAAGAGAATGGCCATTCTCCGTGTTAAAAGCAAAGAGAATGGCCATTCTCTGTCCAAAAAAATATTCTCCTCGAAAATATTATCTTTAGAAAAGTTAAAAAATAATCCGCCCGACCTCAGAAGCAGGTTTCCTCAGTTCACCACCACCACCATGACATGTAGCTTTATTAACAAAATATTAAATTATTAAATAAAAAATAAAATTTCAGACAATGGCGTGGGCAGTAAAATTAGAGCGGCGCCGCTGGTACTTCTCCTTGTTCGAGGAGGCCTCGACGACGTCCGACGCGAAGCGGACCGATTCTTCTCGGCGCAGCTGGTACTCCTCGTTGTTCTAGGGGTGCTCGACGACGTTCAACGCGATCCGAACCGTTTCTTATTTCCTTCTTTATCTCCGTTTCTCTTTCCACCACCACCAGCACCACCACGACTACCATGGCCTGTACCAAAAAAAAGGTTCAGATTAAATTGGATGGACTTTTGAGAGAGTAAATATGAGTTAATTTAGGGTGTTCATTGAAAAAATTAAAGTAAAGAATGACCTGCTAAAGCAAGTTACCAACAGGTCAAAAGTCTAAATCAGCATTAAATGATGTCTCCTGTATTATTTTATCTGAATTAAACATGAACCGTTGGATTAACATCCAACGGTCCAGATTTCGGATGTATCGATACATCCATTTCCAGCGGATGTATTGTAGAATTTTCCTATATATATATATATATATATATATATATATATATATATATATATATATATAATCGTCTGCAAATTGTCGTCTAAATCACTAGAGTAAACTGCCAATACAACATACATCTATATGGTCGTCTCTGAATATACTACCCGACTACGTAGGTTTGGACTCGGTTTGGGTGCAGTCCGAACTAAGTTGGTACAACCGGGTCACCTAAAAGTCAATTAATATTAATAATAAATAATTAAACTATTTATAATGGTCATGTCACAACTTGGCCTGGTTTTTCTAGTTAGGACATCTCTATGGCTCGGCCTTCCTTGGCATGGCTAATACACTGGTCAAGGCACGCCACTGCACTATCCGTGCCATGATTCCTAGTCATCTGGTACTTCAAAACTCAACCATGGCTAAAATTACCTACCGTAATAATTAACTAAATAATTATTTATAAAATTCTAAAATCACTATTTAAAACAAATAAATAATAAAAAATATTTCGAAAAAAATTCTCCGGGAAGGGAAGCTACATGGGGTTAAGCCCATAGTATAGTCCCCAGCAGTGGCAACCCAACCGAGTCTGACTGGAGATCCCAAGAAGCCGGTTCAATGGGTAGAAACAAGCTGGACTAGGTGACTATTATGGAACACTGACCCTGAGATTAAGTTCTCTTTAAAATAAAAGCCCATGAGGCTGTACATGTGTACATTGATATCCCATCCCTATGGTGACAGTGTTCCTTTTGTGATATGGATAGGTTGAGTTTAAACTCTTAATAAGTCCAAGCATGATATGCAGGGTTGATTCCTATCACCAACCCTTAAGGACTTACCTATATGAGAGGTCGTGAGGGCCGCGAATATAGGACAGGGCGATCCTAGACAACTCTCATGAATGTGTAAAGTGCGCATGGCCAACCAAACGCGCCACCCGATAGACCCAATTACCTCTCGCGTACTATGTGTGCTATTTTCGAGTCTGGTTCAAGAAGACTGATTCATGGCGTAGTCCATCAAGCTCTTCTTCAGACAAAGACAATAGTCACTACGTGAGATTCAAGGCTGTAGTCCATCTCATTTATGCATAGAATACAATTGCCCAGACATTCTCTTATTCTTGTCTTACTTTTTTTCCTTCTATTACTTTAGGATTTGACCTTTTGGGGGGAGGGGATTGTTAGTTGTATGTGTGTTGTGTTCACACACACATGAGCTAGCAAAAGCTCAACTCCCTTACAATAATTTTGACCATTATGAACCCATTAAACTTGTAACATCAATTCATGTCCAGGCATAATGTACCACATGATTTTCATTTGAATTTTTGTAACGTTAAAATTTAATAGGCTATTTTAATATCCTCATTATTCCATCCTTTGATATGAAAAAAAGATCATTTCGAAAGCGCTCCCTCTCTCAAATTATCTTCCCTCTTGAAATACTGTTCTTCATTTGTTGTTCTGGGCGGTGCTAAGTCGGGATCATTCTCTCGACGTCGTGTGCGGCAACGAGATTCCGGTGGAGCGGAGATTTTACCACTAGGGGCGTTCGGATTCAGTCTGCACATAGACCCGAACTAACTCTTAGGGCAGTGCTTCGTGCGCGACTTCCCCGGAGGCCGGTAACTTTAATTTAATTTATTTTTTTTGCAGATTTTAATTCGAAGTTTTGAAGAAAAATTTTCAACATCGCTCCCACTGGGATTCGAACTCCTGACCACTCGGGCCGCATGCATCTCTCTTAATCACTAGGCTAGAGGTCGTTTGCTATATATATATATATATAAATATATATATATATATATATATATATATATATATATATATATATATATATATATATATATATATATTATATATATTTTTTATATATATATAAATATTTATATATATTTATATATATATATATATATATATATATATATATATATATATATATATATATATATATATATATATATATATAAATATATATATATATATATATATATATATATATATATATATATATATATATATATATATATTTTTATATATATATATAAAAAAATATTTTATATATATATATATATATATATATATATATATATATATATATATATATATATATATATATATATATATATATATATATATATATATATATATATATATATATATATAATTTTTTAACACTAAAGCCCGTGGACAAAGGCACCTAGCCGACCTTGGCCCGGAAGCCGTGGCCGCCGCCGCCCAACCGCTTCCGTGGGGGGTTCGATCCCGGGACCTCACCCCACCGTGCCAACGGACTTACCGGTACACTATATATATATATATATATATATATATATATATATATATATATATGTGTGTGTGTGTGTGTGTGTGTGTGTGTGTGTGTGTGTGTCCCTAAGGCACTAGCCTAGTGATATTGCGGGGGATCGTCCGAGCACAGGTCTTGGGTTCGAATTCTCCCTTGGACGGCTGGGTGGCTTTGAGGCACGACCCAACTTGGAGAAAGAAAACCTCAAAAAATAAAAATAAAAATATACCCTACCCCACCCCACCCACCCCCCCCACCCCCCCCCCCCCCCCCCCCCCCCCCCCCCCCCCCCCCCCCACCCCGCGCGGAGGAGTCCCATCAAGTTTAAGAGCATTGAAAACAGTTTAATTTATTGGACAATTTACGTTAACTATTCCTATTTTTTACACTTATTATAAAAACTACCACTACTTTGAAACTAATTATACATATCACTTATATAGTTTATATTTTTTATATAAACTTATAACACTAACCACCTTTACATTTTATTAAAATTATAAAACAGAATGATGGTCAGTGTAATTATTTTAGAAATAAAAATAGTCCTTATAATACTCATGAAATATAAGAAATGGGTGTCGAGTGTCGGTGTATTTATTTCTATTTATTTGATTGTGGTTTCTAAGAGATGCAAATTTGAGCTACATTCAATCAGGAAATAGTGACATAGTCAACCTATGAACAAAGAGGGAAACATACGACTACTTGCATTCAATTAATTATTGCTAGAAGCAACTGAAGACCAGGTTAGAAATAATTGAAATAAATATAAGTCCAATGCAATACATAAATTGTAGATTTTTTTTTTTAAATCTAAAAGAAAGAAGAAGAAACGAAAACTGAAAAATCAACAACAAAAAAAAATCCATACATAAATTATAGGAGTTTTTTTTAATCTAAAAGACGAAATAAGAAAAAACTGAAAAATCAAAAAGAAAATCCGACCTGCCGGATTCGAACCAGCGACCTAAGGATTTGAACTGCGCAAGACTACAGTCCTCCGCTCTACCAACTGAGCTAAGATCGGACAGTGATAAAAATGAATCATTATATTCAATTGAGCTGACTCATCATAGGCTATTGGTCCGTTGCTGCTTGTGGAAATATTCGTCAAAGGCCTTGGGGAGGACTTGCGTCCATCTCCTTTTCTTCATTCTTTTTCACTTTCCCACGTAGCATTATGAAAGTTGAAAGAAAGTAAAGTAAATACGGTTCCTTGGTAAGTGGAAATCAATTCTTGTAAGATCCAACTCATCTCAAATAGCTCATTTGACTTGTTTTTTTTATAACCTAATTGTTTGGAATAAAATCGGAATAATATTATCCAAGAATCGCATTCGCGAACCGACACCCGCAGAATCGAACGTGGTGGTCGATTCTTGCAGAAAGTAAAGATCACAATATACAAGAAAAGGTCTTAAGAATAATAATAAAAAAAAAAGACCCAATCAATAAAAACTAACGACATAATGATATCACTACTAAATAAGATTGAAAGGCTTTACAATTTCGCTAGAACTTTGTAATCCACAATGCTAGAGAAAGTAAACAAAGAGAACACCAAATACCTCCAACACCTAAGAAGATATGAGAAATCAAACTTCTCTTCTTCAACTTCTATATTTCTTCTCTCTTTCTTTATCTCAGCGAACTGGTGGCAGCCCACACATTTCTTTGAGCACAATCAATCTACAAGGAACTCTAAGCTCCTTGATATTGCATGTCATGTCTCCACATATACAAATTCAATCCTAAGTAAGCATGACATCATTTTCCTTATTTTAAAATCCAACATGACTAAGGTTTTGGCTAGTACTTTTCTTCGATCCTATTATTACTAGGATTACCATATATGAGCCAAACTAACAATCACCATATTGGATCATATTCACAATGAAACTAAATAAGCATCTAGTAACCTCAAGCATTCAATCTTCAATCAATAGTCTCGATCTCATGAATCACCCCTATGTCAACTCCAAACTCGATTCGGGCTCAAATTCGTACATATATCCGCAACTTCGTCTATATTAAAGCATTATAAAATAACCGTCGTGACACCTGGATCACTAAAAATGACTTATCCTCCTCGAGTAACAAAAGGTTGACATATTGCAAAAGAACCCTCCAGAATATTTGATTATATATATCGGCACATAAGATATAAGATCACCACCTCATACAATATTTCTTATCAGCAAATAAATTTATCACAATTTTCTCCTGTCATGAGCAGTGCGACCACATGTCACATTTAGAACTCTACCTCTCGCTGATCAATCACAGCCCACATAGTCTAACGTGCCCAATGATATGAGATTCTTGTGCATCTACGATACTACCGTACCCTACCATGCATGTATATAATGCCATCATGCATCTTAATATCTATTGTCTATTCATTGACTACCTCACAAACGAAGTCATGACATAAGCGAACAATACCAGTATTCTTCTACAAAGAAGCAAAGCAAGACCCATTTGAGAAAATATGTAGCGAACTACCATGATTAAATATACAGCAAGGAGTAGCTTCCTTTCCTTGAAAGACCATGATCAGATTGTCCCAAATGTCACAACCTACTTTCACCACCAAAGTCACAATTATAGAAATTTTCTTTACAACACGTGTAACATCAACTACCCTATAAATGTTAAGTAGATAATTGGGGTAAATTTTTAGTTTTATTTCAATAGAAAACTATTAATAAACATGGGACATAGGTTAAAGAGTATTTCAATAATTTAATTTTTAGTTTTATTTCAATAGAAAACTATTAATAAACATGGTTAATAGGTTAAAGAATATTTTGATAATTTTGTAACTGTTGGGACATAAAATTCGTATAATACCAACTTTCTATTATTTCCTATCTCACAAGTTATAATCTCATATTTTAATTAGGATCTAATTAAATCATACCCCAGGTTATTAAGTAATAAGAATCCCAATAATATTTTTTAGAAAATAACTTTATAAAAAATATTTATTCAGTAAAAATTTAAACCTAATTAAAGCAAAACAAATCAAGTACTTTAAAAAAAAAATCCTTATATGCCTTTTTATAATAAAATAAACTTCTTGTGTAAATTCTGATTTGCAAAATTAAATGACTAAATTACAACTTGATACCCTCAACTATTCGAGTTTTTCAAGTTGATACCCTTAACTTTGATAGGCATCAACTTGATACCCTCTCTCAAAATGGTGTTAACCGAGTTAGCAAATGACAAAAATATCCTTCATAAATCCCCTCTCCCTCCAACAGTCCCCTTCCTTTTTCTTCGGCACCGGCATTCGAAGGGGAGGGCTGCATAGCCACGAGCACCTGTCACCGCATCAGACGTAGCAGCCACATGCAGGATCCGCGGGGGTAGGGGTGTAATGCCCTGTCCCGCTCAGTTCAATTGGAGGAACCGAAACGCCAATAATTGACTTACTCATGCAACGGCTTGCTCGAAGTCTCGCTCGGTCGAGGCAACTCCTCGTTTAGGTGGGTGGCTTCGATGAACTTGTCTCAGCTTGGCCTTCGCACTAATAAAATAAAATTTTTTATTGCACTAAATAGGCTTGATAATAAAATAAACGAACCCACATAACTAAGAGAATAATCCCGCTTTGAGTCGGATTGAGTTAGAACATGAAAAGGTCCCACGGTTGGCTTAAAAATGTCCACGATGGCTTTCAAATTGACACTCGGTCCTTCGTCCCGTGGCTTGGGAGAAAGAAAAGTTGGTCTGTGTTGCCACAAGTCTATGACCTTAGCATAGTCATAGGCGTAGCACGATATAAATGCTTGGTATATCAAGCACTATCCCACCTTCCAAGGTATAATTATAATTATCCCACAAGTCTCCATGCATATTTCTACGGTGTAAGGTTAGGCATAGTCCTTGCTCGTCCCACGGGTTAAGTCGTATCATACGGTTTATGCCACTCAAAGAACACAATTGTTCAAGTTGAACACGTGCACGACCCCACAGTATTAAGGCCCATCGTATAGAGTATGACACAGTTCAGGGGTACTTCAAAGGAACATGACTTGTTCAAGTGGAGTAGAAGGACTATCAATATATATAGTCGTTCCTAAGTTAAGACATAAAAATAGTATGGTAGCACTAAAAGTCAAAATAATATGGTAACTGTCACGATCCGATCCTAGATTCTGGGTCTAGTCGGATCATGACTAGCCTACACCGTTGTGAGACGACGACAGTAAGCTGTATCAATCAGTAGTAACACAATGCACAACATTCTAAAATGCGGATATTTAAAAACTTTTTATTTAAAATATTTAGAACTGAAAGTCTAACTGAATTCAATCACACAAGCAAGAAAATATTTAAGTCATTACAACTAGTCTTTTATTACATTTCTTAAATAAAGAAAACTAAACTGCAATACTACTGGTACTCTTGGGCCTCCTAGTTAGGTTCAACTAACTCCTCAGAGCTCAAGTCGGGTCTATAGTAGACACTAAAGGGCA
>JANAVB010011387.1:0-27500 GCA_029216955.1 Iris pallida
TAGCAACTCTTGCTCTGAACCACACTTTGCATAACGTGCATCAGGACCGTGAGACTCCCAACCGAGGGACCGCCTCGTACTTCTTAACGCAGATAGGAACGCAAGACTCCCAACCGAGGGGCCGCTTCGTACTTCTTAACGTGGATAGCAACGCGAGACTCCAACCGAGGGACCGCCTCGAATTTCTTAACGTGGATAGGAATGCGAGACTCCCAACCGAGGGACCGCCTCGAACTTCTTAACGTGCATAAGAACGTCTCATACTCCAATGTACTCCGTGCGACACTATTGTCCAAGTCACACTCTATGTGACGAGCCTTAAGACCGTGAGAACGAATGGCTATATGCAGCCATAGAACCGGGGGACCGTGCATACGCTTAACTTGAACAACCAAATTCTTTGGGTACCTAAACTCATGCCATAAGCCATGCGATACAACTTAGCTCGTGGGACGATCAAGGCTACGCCGAGCCTTGCATTCCATGGAAACGTGCATGCTTTATTGAGCATCTACGCGGGCGACGCCTATAACTTAGGCTAACTCATAGTTTGTGATGAATACCAACTTTACCTTCTCCCAAGCCACGGTACGAAGGACCGAGTGTCATTTTCAAAGCACACCGTGCACCAACTCTAATCCGACCGTGGGACGTTTTCCATGTTCTAAACTCGATTCGACACATCGGGATTATTTCCTTAGCTATGTGGATTCGTCTCTTTTATTATCAAGCTATTGTGCAAGTTGAAAACACACGAATTATTAAGTGGGCTAAGATGAGACAAGTTCACCGAAACTACCCCACCGAGCGATGTCTTCGAGTCGCCGTTGTAAGGCTAAGTTCGAACGCCGTCGGCGTTTCGATTCCTTCGATTGACTGAGCGGAACGGGGCACTACAGGAACCCCTCCTCTTTGTAGTGCTGACTACACCCCCTTTTATTTCAACATACAGCATTAGGCTACCTGCCTATTTGCGGTGCTACGCCGCTGTGACTTGGCTCATACAGCGAGGCATTACCCCTTTCAGGAACCTCATGGTGGAGTCACCCCACAGTAGCATGGAGTTTCACTCCATGTAGTGCTGCGCTACGTTCTTCCTGTAAAGCACACCAGAAATTCACTCTGCCTGAGAACTCATTAAGGCGTTTAAGCCAACATTCCCAGGATCCGCTTTCCGCAGAATACAACAATAGACAACAGTGGTTGTAGGTCCTAACCTCTCCATGTCACAGAGGACAAGTATCAACCGTTTCTGATATTCTTCCGGTTAATAGTCCTTCCTTGAACCGAAAGTTAGATGCCTAGTAGATTTTTCTAACTAATAACATAAAACTTTATGGTAAAAATGTAATAACACAATATCAGAATGCCTTCAAGCCTATTTTACAAGCTGTGTCGTCGACCAGTGGCGCTTGAGGCCCTTGGTGAATGGATCCGCCAGGTTCTTCTGACTCCGAACATTAATCACTGCAATAACACCCCTCTTGATGAGATCGTGTACTTTCCTCTGCTTCAACCATTGTCCTCTTCTTTCGTTGAAGAGGTCATTTGATGTCACCACCGCAGTCGCCTGGTTGTCGCAGTATATCGGTATCGCCGGTATTTGTGCCCCAACCACTGGAAGATCATAAATGAGCTCCCGAAGCTATTATGCTTCCTCCGTTGCGGTATCAAGTACAAAGAACTCAGATTCCATGGAAGGCCGCGAGAGCATAGTATGCTTCTTCGATTTCATGATATAGCAGCTCCACCTTTGTGAAAATGTATCCACCTGTGGACCTTTCGCTCTCCACTTCTGAGCACCAGCTGGCATCACTGAAGCCTTGCACTACCGACGGATCTCCGCTGTAGTGCAGTGCATATGTCTGAGTCTTCTTGAGATATCTCATAACCCGTTTCACAGTTTCCAGTGCTCAATGCCTGGATTGCTCATGAAACGACTCAGCATTTCTACGGCAAAAGCTATGTTAGGCCTTGTGGCAATAGTAGCATACATCAAACTCTCAATTACGCTTGCATACTCCAGCTGCCTGACGCTTTCCCCTGAATTATGCTTTAGCTCAGATCATAACTGTACGGCGTATCGATCCCTGGAAGATCCTGATACCGTAACGAGTGATCATCTTCTCAATATAATGAGACTGTGACAGCTCTAGTCCAGTGTCTGTCCGGATGATCTTGATCCCTAAGATCACATCAGCTTCTCCCAAGTCCTTCATACTGAACTTGCTCGAGATGAACTTCTTTGTCTCCGTGACACAGCCCATATCCGTACCTAGGATCATCATGTCGTCCACGTACAGACAAACGATCACACCTCTTCCATCAGTGAACTTCGTGTAAACACACTTGTCCGTTTCGCTGACCATGTAGCCATTTGACCTTATAACCTTGTCAAATTTCTCATGCCACATCTTGGAAGCCTGTTTAAGACCGTACAAGGATTTCACCAACTTGCAGACTTTGTCCTCAAGACCCTTGATGACAAATTGTCATGCCCCAAAATCAGAATACTGGAGAGCGGGGGACAGATACAGCCAGCTACGTATATAGAAGTGTAATCCACCTTGACATATGGTCACGGCTGTCTAGATGCATGAGGGTTCATTTACAAGTTATCAGTCTCTTATGGTCAAGAACAAGCCTAGTGTCTCAATCTCAAGCAAGTAAGTACATGTCACAAGATAGTAGATCATCAGACATACAAAGTAATGCGTCCCAAAAATTATATATTCAGATGATCATGAAGCTAGTCATACAAAATGTGAGGACTAGCAAGAGTTTCAGTCATACATGATCAATCCTAGGATTTGTTAATCATGTTACAGCCGTAGGCAGACAGTAAGTAAAGTATTCAACACGAGCTAACACTTGCTCGACGGCTAAACGCCTCAAAAGAATAATTTTACAATTAGAGCGGAGAGCAAAATATACCCACTCGTTGCCAGGATTTCTCCTAGTGTTCACCATCTAGCAGGAAGGCTGGGAGATCCTCGGGAGCTACTCCAAAATCTGGCATACAAAACCAGCTGGATCAGACCCCAAAAGAGCAAGTGCCACAAGGGAGGCTTCACTTAAGAACTAAAACTAGCATATTAGCACATAAAGACGTAATTGATAATGAAAGACATGGGTTAAGAAAATCAGGATGATAAAATAAGATAACTAAAGGACTATTCCGGTAACCAAGTTACAACCCGTAAACCAAATAAGGACCGGGGTTGTAACGCTTCACCTGAACATAGCTTAGTCTCTACTCATTTATCGACAAGAGTATAGCATAACAGTAATGTGCTAAAGTAATACTGAACTGGCAATGTCTAGACAAGACTAGACTAGACTCCATCCATCAATCACGGCCAAGCAACAAGTACGGCTTGATACTTCTAACTAATTAAGGTTATCACAAGCCTAATTACTAACAAGATGCATAGATGTTCCAACAGCCACAAGCCCTGTACTTAATCCAGGTTATCCAGTTGTAAGTTGAGAGAGTTGGATTAGGTGACTTGGGGTGCAACACATGACAGTGTGTTGGAAATGTGTCATACTTGACGGCATGCTACAAGTCCAATTGAAGCATCCAGATAACGGGACTGCCTATAACTGAAAAATCTCTTCATGAACTACTTGATTAATCTAGTCATTACCCTAGTTAGATTCAGTATGATTCCCTACCGTAGTAATCAGGAATCCATGTCCTAGACATGATGCAAGACGAGACAGGTAGCTTGTACAGGCACAACCAAGAGAATCAACTACGGTGTCAAGACAAGAGTTACTTAGCAAGTCCAGGTATCTGTCGCAGTAGCATTCAAGATTATCATGTCATGTCAGGTTATTTATCATGTCAAGAGTGTGTCACAACGGACCACTATCAAGAATTTCATGTCAAGGTTGCTTGTCAAGAGTGCGTCACGATGGGCCACTATCGTGTTCTATCCCTACATTATCATGAATAGAGAAACTTGCATAAAATAGCTAGTAACATATTCTTAAAGAAAAAGATATACAACTTTCATGTTGGGAGTTCGGAGAAATTTTGGCCATAATTCAGCCAAATAGGACATAAAACAGCCAAATATGCACTATATGGTACTATGCGGATAGGCACTATACATCTATGCGGACTGGCACTATGCGGCGAGGCATTATGTAGCTATTCGGACTGGCACTATACAGTCAGGCACTATACATTTATGCGGACTAACACTATGCGGCCAGATACTATGCAGCTATACAGACTGGCACTATACGGCCAGGCACTATGTAACTATGCCGACTGGCGCTATGCGGTCAGGCACTATGTATCTATACGGACTGGCACTATGCGGCCATAACTATACAGCCATGCAGACTGGCACTATATAGCCAGCACTATGCAGCCATGCGGACTGGCATTATGCGGCCAGCACTATGCAGCCATGCGGACTGGCACTATACGGCCAGTACTATACAGCCATACGGAATGGCACTATGCGGCCAGCACTATTCATCGTCCTGCCAGAACCAGAACAGATGAACATAGTAGATGTCCAAAACTTGCTTTGGCCATAACTTCTTCAAAACAATTGAAATCTAACTTTTTAAAGGTCAAAATTGTGTAGAATCAAATTATCTACCACGTGGAACACTTAGTTTTCGAAAACAAGTAAGTTTGATAGATGAAAACCTAAGAAAATCAAAAATGACACAACTTAGATCTACAAGGAAATATCCACCAAATTAAAAAATGCCAAGTTCTAAAGTGTCATAGAATCATGTAAGAAAGACAATGAAACAAATAGAATTAGGCTCCTCCATGAAGCAAGTTGCACTGGTTGGTGGATAGAGTTATGAGGAAGAAGAAGAAGAAGTAATGAAGAGTAAAGGAAGAGAGAAGTAGTTGGGGGTTTATAAAGAGAGGAGATGGTTCAACATGTGGAACCAACCATCAAAATAAACCAAACCAAGCCATCCAAAGCAAGTCAAATTGGACCAAACCAACCCAAAGTCAACCCGATACATCAAGACAAGCCATAAAAAATACGAAAATACAGTAAATAATATACGGGTCGAAATTTGTACATGTACACTGAAAATACGTATAACAGAAAACGGAAGTGACACAAATCCCTCTTGCTGTTGCATGTAAATTTCTTCGGTTAGCTCGCCATTTAGGAAAGCCATTTTCACATCCATCTGATGTATCACCATCTTATGTATTACTGCGAGAGCAATCAACATTCTGATGGTGGTCGTCTGGGCTACTGGAGCATACGTGTCAAAGTAGTCAATTCCTGCTTCTGAAAAAACCCCTTGGCTACCAACCTAGCCTTGAACTTGTCAATAGTTCCATCTGCTTTCATCTTCTTCTTGAAGATCCATGTGCATTTGATGGGTTTCGCTCATTCAAGAAGATCAACCAACACCCAAGTATTATTTGAGGTGATGGAATCAATTTCATTGTCAATCGCCTCTTTCTAGAAAACTGCGTTTCTGGTCTTCCTCACCTCATCATCGGATCTGCTTCCACATGATAGGTGACAAAGTCATTTCCGAAGTCCTTCGGCCTCCTCACGTGTTTAGCTGACGGCTCAGTTAGTTCTGGTTCAACCGTTGTTTCAACAACAACATCTTCTTGGACTACTTCTTTATTGAAAACTTTAGTTTCTTGTGCACCCTCATTGTTCTCCGGTATATCCGTAAGAACAATATTCTTGTGCCTTATAAATTTGTCTTCAAAATATTTTGCGTCGCGAGATTCAATGATATAATTTGACTCAATATCAAGAAATCTCCGAGCATCACACTTCTCGGCATACCCCAAGAAGATCATCTTTGTAGTCCTTGTCCCAAGCTTCTGAATCTTCAGATCTGGAAGCTTGACATATGCCAGACACTCCCACACTCGAATGATATTCAAGTTAGGTCTGACCTTGAACCAGAGTTCATGAGGAGTAATGTCTAAAGTTGCATGAGGCACTCTATTTAGAATAAAAGTGGTCGTTAATACAGCTTCTAGTAACACTTTGGAAGACCCGCAGTCAACATCATTAAGTTAACCATTTCTGGTAACGTTCTGTTCTTTCTCTTTGCTACTCCGTTTGATTGAGAAGAGTACGGAGCCGTAGTTTCATTGATAATTCCATGTTTTTTGTAGAATGATACGAATTCATGAGACCTGTACTCTCTACCTCGATCACTTCTTATTGTCTTGAGTTGTTGTCCAGTCTATCGTTCAGCTTCGGCCCTGAACTCCTTGAACTTCTCGAATTCTTCGTCTTTCGCCTTCAGCAAGTAGACGAAATTATACTTTGAGAAGTCATCGATGAAGGTTATGAAATACTTTATCCCGGCCTTTGTAGAGAATTGTTTAAAGTCACAGATATTGGTGTGTACCAACTCTAAAAGATCTGTACTTCGATAAAACCGAGGAAAGGGTTTCCTTGTGATCTTCGTTTGAGCACAAACTTTACATTTCTCTACCTTACCCCACACTTGGAGAAAAGTCCTAGACTATTTTGTTTATTCGTTTACAATGAACATATCCTAGTCTATTATGCCATAACTCAAGAGTATAAGCAGAAGGAGTGATTGCATTAATTACATTGGACTGATTTACAAGCTGAATTTTGAATATTCCTTCGGTATAAAAAGCTTTTTCGAAATATGTTCCCTTAATAGACATCACCATCTAGCCAGCATTGATGTCCATCCTGAGGCCTGCATTGCAGAGTAGGCCTCTCGAGATCAGGTTCTTTGTGATAGCAGGTACATGCTTCACACCTTGAAGCGTTAGAAACTTCTCCGAAGTCAGCTTCAAAACCATCGTCCCGATCCCGAGCACTTCAGCTTGTGCCTGGTTTTCCACCATAACCACTTCAGAGGTTGGTGTATAGGTGGTGAACCACTCCTTGCTAGAGCACACATGGCAGGTGGCTCCAGTGTCTACCCACCAGTCATAGTCAGCCCTCACCGCATTGACCTGCACAATCATAGCAACAACGTCAGTGATCATACCTTGTTAGGCACTCCTTGCTCTGATTGCTTGGTCTTTGCTTTGCATTCACTTTTGAAGTGGCCCTTCTTGACACACTTGAAACAAGGTATCTAAGACTTAGCCTTCTTTTGCTTGAAGGAAGTACCCTTCACATTCAGATTGTTAGGGTCCTTCTTCTTACTATGGGAAGCAGCATGCTTTCTCCTTGGTTCCTTGGTATGAACCAAATTGGCGTTAGCCAATTGCTTGGACAATGCATCCACTTTCTGTTGAGCCCTCATCTGGTCCTCAACATAGACTTCCTGCAGGAGATCGTCCAGACTGATCTCTAACTTCTTCCTATGCATGTTTGCATAGAACTTGTTCCACCCAGCAGAGAGCTTCGAAACAATCCCTCCAACAACAAACTTGTCGAGAAGAGGCATCGTCTCGTCTTCCAACTTCTGTCGCAGTTTCAAGAACTCCTTCACCTGCGGCAGCATTGGCTTCTCGTCCTCAAAGAACCACTCATGATATTTAATATCTTGCTCCAGTTCTTATCATCTTCGTACAGTTTCTCCAGAGACTCCTAAATCTCTCCGACAACGGTCTTCTTTGAATAAGATTCTGCAAGGGAATCTTCCATAGCATTTAGGATCATAAGCCTACAAATGCTATTGTCCCTTCTACACTTGGTCTGTTTTTTAGTAGCCGCAGAGATTGCGGCTGCAGATCCAGTTTCTGGAACAGTAGATTCCTCCTCAATCAGCACGTGATCAACATCAGAGAACTGAAGATTGAGGAAAATATTTCTTTGCCAGATTTGATAGTGCTCACCATCAAATTGTTCTAACTTAGAGAAGTTATGATTGATTAGCGAAGCACGAAAGTTTTCCATCGTAGCAATTAAGCTTTGAGATTATTATTGCCGGGGCACAATTTTCGATGGAAAATTGAAAAAATAAAACAATTGTAAAAACAACATTTCAACGCAACACTTCAAAGAAGGTGCACAACAGAGATCCTAGGAGGATTCTGGATAATCTAAAAAGATTTTGTAACAGTAGCAACCGACAGTAGCACTTCTAAACAGAAGGTACGAATCGAAATGCTAACAGCAGCAGCGATGACAGGCGAAATATGGAAGATGGCCTGCTGGGGTGAATGATTACCGTTGCTCAAAGCTTAATTCGCCCCACACGAACAGCTTCCAGGAACCAACAAGTTCGATGGAGAATTTTGGAACACTCTGCTCTTCTGACTCCTCGGAAGGTGCACGGACTCCTGCACTAAGTGGCACTGATGCACTGCTTCTTTTCACTCTCAAACTCTGGGAAAACACGTAAGGAATGGTGCTAAAAAACACTTCTACCTTACGTCAATTCAAAAACTTATATCTTGAGAGAGAGCATAGAAGCTTATATAGCCTCGCTCTGTAATCGCCCAGTTAGCAACATGTTTGGGATGTGGAAAGAAACCATGCCGAACATGCTGTAACTGCTCAATCGTGCACAGACACGATCTGAGCCAAAGGGCGCATATGCGCCACTTGCGCAACGCGCGTACAACGTGCACCCTGCGCAACACGCGCAACTTGCGCCACTAGTGCACACTGTGCCACTTGCGCACCCCGTACCAATCTGCGTGCCAACAGCAGCACCCACTGGCGCGCTACTGGGCTGCGCAACTGGGCGCGCCACTTGGCCGTGCAACGAGCGCAACTTGAGCGCACTATGTGCTTAGCGACGATGCTGACGTGCTAAGTGCAAAGTGTGCCAACAAAATGCCAAATTACGCCTCATGAGTCCGAGTCCGAGTCCGAGTCGCTAAGCCCCTACGAGGCTTAGCTCAATGAAAATAAATTTTCCAAAAGCAAAAAAGCATGTATGCTTCATTGTTGATTTAGCCTTTTTCCCATTAAAAAATACCCCCACATGGCACATCCATGTGCACCTTCACACCACATGTGCATCTCTAAAAGAGCAAAGCTAATATGTAGCGATACAACTCCTTTAGCCTAGCCAATGTGGGACTAAAATAAAATAAAAGGCCAAACTCCAACAACCTGCTCACTTTATTAAAAAAACCCTCCTAGATTACCGTAATTTATTGGACATTGTACATTCAATAGTTATATTTTTCACCCTGTATTAACTGCTCGATTTCAATGTGGACTTTGGCTCTGCTAGGAAGATTACTTTCGGAATCACGTTTTGTAATCACGGACAAGTAGATCTGCATGTACAATAAAAAAATAATATTTTTGTACGTAGAAATAATTAAACAATGAATGTAATATGCTATTTTTAAAGTTTATGTTTAAAATTAATTCAAACATACGCTACCAAACCATAAATATAATATAATCTAACTAAAATCGGAACTAAATTATGATTTCAATCCAATCTAAAATTTAAATCTAAACAATTTTTTTAAAATAATGTATTCTAACTAAATCCATGATTTAAATTCATCTAATTTATATTTTATAAACAAATATTATTTATTTTAATCTAATCTAACGTAATATATGTAGAGCTCCGTCCCTACATCGTGTCCCGTTTTTGTCTACGGGGTGCGCGAGAAAGAAACATTGTCGCTAACGATTCAGTCGAAACCGATAGATCGGGATCGATTGAAACGGTCGAGCGGGAACGATTGAATTAAGATCTTTTTCTCGTTATGGAAAGGCTTCTTCGGATTCAAGTCCAGTATTCAGCGGATTGCGCCTCGAGGATAGACTCTACGGCTGAGTCGGGAGAGACCTCACGTTGCTCTGCTTTTCATGTCGCACTTGCTTCTTTGGCTTTGGTTTTCTGAATGCGTTTTCATGATTATTTTCGATGGTTTTCACGGCTTGCTTTTCGAACTCGCATTTACATATCGAACTTCTTGAATGATACAGTATTCTAATCAGTTGCTTGTGCGATTTCAGATAATCGCGTAGGCGACGACTAGTGCGACCAAGAAGTATCTCGTCTCGAACAAAAATTAAGGTGAGTGGTTGACCCTTCTCTTCTCGACACGGCCGGTTTTGAGGGAGTGCATTGGTTGCAACCGCACTAGGCCTCCCGAATTCGTACGCCTCCAATTTTTTTATATGTGTATGTACTATGTATAATAAACTAAATTATGGATAAATAATTTAAAAAATCTAAATATTTCAAACTTATGATTAAATAATTTAAAAATTATGAAAATAATTTAAAAAATGTATATGTATATTTATTATGTATACTATAATACTAAACTAACTTATGAATAGATAATTTATAAATTCATTTGCTTCCCTTATGCATATCTGTTTCCAATTAACGAATCAATTAACTAAGGCTTCCATTGTTTCTAATTAATGAAACAAGTCAACTATTCTCTCAATTCCATTCAATTCATATTCGAAATTAATAGAAAATACTAACACTTAATAGGAAATCGTACGACTTATAGGATCCAAATAAAATCCTATGTATCTCTGATTCTATCGACAACCTATCTTTCGACCCCTTCTTGTATATAGTAAACCATACTATTGCATCATTCAAGAGAAGGTTCGAACAATATTACAACTATGAGAATATTTTGATTTTTTGTTTACTTTAGAGAAATTGAATTCATTAGATAGAGATGGTTTGAAAGCTTGTTGTAGTCGTCTAGAAAGCACTTTGAGACATGGTGATTGTTCTGATATTGATGGAGATCTAGAAACTTTACGAGATCTTCTACCAAAAGATATCCAAGTACTAAAGATATTAAATTTTATGAAGAAATTTAATTATTTTTCTATAGAATTCTATTGACAATTTTAGTGACTTGCATCTGCAGAAAGGAGTTTTTTCAAGTTAAAGTTATTAAAATCGTACATTCAGTCAGCCATGTCATGTGAAAGATTAAATGAGCTATCACTAGTTTCCATTGAAAATGAGTTCTTGGAAGGTGTTGATTATGAGCAATTGATTGATAATTTTGCAGCTAGAAATGCTAGAAGATTGTTCTTAACGTGAAGATGGTAAAGGATGTTTTTTGTTTAGCTTTGTTTTATCTCTTTTAGTTGAATATTATTTCAATCAAAAGATATTATAGTTAATAATTTTTCTTAATTGATGTTAAGTTTGGATAATTTAATTTATAAAAAAATTAGAACTTTTTATATTTAAGATTAATAGGCCTCCAATTATTTTCCGTACCGGGCCCAATCATCCTTGACGAATCTCAGCTCCGGCCTTGCTTCTCGACCCCCTTCTTAGTTCAATCGATAACATTATTGCGAATGAAATGATAGATGCAAGGGCACGAACACGTCTACTTGTCTTATAAAACTGTATGGAACAAAAGATTGACTCAATGAACAAATTGGTGCCGCGACAAGGCGGGACATGATGAAATGTTTAAGTTCTCAAAAATGTAGACCATGCTTTAGTAATTAGATTATTCTAACACGGTCATGGACAACTTGTCGACAGGAAAGAACATCGTAAGTCGTATATTCTAGCGTAATTTATATTCTAGCGTATGAACATCGTAAGTCGTATAGTCTAGCGTAATTTATATTATGCCTGTCATATGCTTGTCTTAAAGTCATTATGATGGTTAGAAAGATTCAAACTAAGTCATATAAACTCTTCAACCAAATGAGAGCATGGAACTCAAATTGCCACGTACCAGTACAAAGTGTAATGTACTGATCCTCACTCTCCACAGGTACTGTCATGACCCGCACCCTGTATAGGGGCACGAGAAGTGGGTACGTCCAGCCTACGCCGCAGTATCGGCGGTAGTAAGCTGTCCTAGGTTGCTAACTAATCTCATGCAGTATATTAATGTACTTGTCCAGATGTCAGCTCCGAATGGAGGACAAGTAAAGGATAGGATATACTCAATCACAGTCTAAAACACGATAAGATAACACAGAAGTTATACCTAAGGAATTAAAGACAACAACAACTAACTACTAAAATAATACAACAATATCTCAAACAAACTTAATACAAACTCAATATCTTAACTTTAATACAACAAGTCAAAACATGAAAGCTAAAGTAGTCTACTAGCTAATCTCCTGAATCACTCCTGAGAGTCGGGACCAAAGGTAGCTAATCCCTCGCCAGGTCCATGGTAAGTAGGGCATGTGTCCTCAGGATTATCATCTGTAATATTTTCAACAGGTCCAATCAGGACAGGAACGAGTACAACTCATCTAGAAAATTCAAGTAAATGACAAAGAACTATAAAGCAGTTATAGACAGTTTTATTGATGAGCATGGCAGTTTTATACAGGTAATGATGGCATAGAGAAACAGTAAGATACAAGAAAAGAAAGGTAACTAAAATAAGAGAAGAATCATGGCAATGAAGACTGTAATAAAAGCTAACTGAACTAGAATAACATTTATGAGTCTAGACAGTACGATATAGGTCTAATGTAATCCCAGTGTGAGTCCAGTCCATATAATCCGATACCAGATGATTTTTGATACAAGATGAGTCCAAAAGTGATCAATGAATCCAGGGTAAGTCCAACAATAATCTAACAGTGTGTTTTAAAATACCGAGGTCGACATGTAAACGACTGTAGGTATCAGGCACATCTCTCACTGATCGGGCAAGAGATGGCTATGCTTCCGGTAGATTCCAGATGGAGATTCCAGATTTGGGGTATGTCTACATGTCTTACTCAATATTTCCCCGCCCAGCAAGTGAATCCAAAATCGACAAAAGAATCGAGATGAGTCCGGCCAATACATGATGATTCCAGAAATGATTTCGGAATGATTCCAATGACTCCAGTAATAGAGGCCAGCAAGTAAGGTATGTGTCGATACATGAATCCAGAAATATCCATACATGTTGATACAGAGAATCACATAGAACTAACTAGAACTGAAATACAGTAATTGACAAATAAATGAGAGAACTATCAGAGAATGTACTCGCCTGATACTCTGAAAAAAGTAGTGTAATATCAGATGTCTGTACCAGGGTCACAATGTCCTAAAATAGAGTAATACAGTTATGACATGTCTAATATGAAGGTAAATATAAGATACAATACAATCTACATGATTTCTAAGCCAATCTAGGTCAAAGTCAAACTTGGTCAACTCTTCAGTCAAACTAAGTCAAATTAAGTCATACTAGGTCACAAGAAGTTAAACCAAGTCATACAAAGTCAAACTAGTCTAGGTTAGTCAAATCTAGGTTAAGTCAACCTTTGGTCAACTCTAGTCAAACATTCTAGTCAAACTAGTTAAGTTATCTAGGGTTTGGCCAACAATGGTCAGACTAGTCAATACTAGTCAACATGGTCAAGCTAGGTCAAAGTCTAGGTCAATCTTAGACTAACTAAGGTTTTGGACAAACATAGACTAGTCAACAAGGTAATTAGGTCAATGGTCAACTATCTAAGTCAAACTCTATAAGGCTAACTCAAAACCAAACATAGGCTAACATGTCTTAGGATACCTAAGATACTATACCACAATGTTAAGGTATAACCAATTATCTATACAAAGTATATCACACATAAATACATATATATAATACCAACCTTAATCCTATAATCAAGCTAATCCCATACTCCAACTCAAGTCATGACTCAACTCTAAGTATCTCACTTAATCCTATACATATCTTAATCTACTTAGGACTATCCACATAACCTACATGGTCAAACCTAAATCAATTTGTCAGTAGTCTATGGTTTAGTCAACTTAGTCAAACTAGTCCCTTAAAGTCCATCTAAGTCAATTCTAGGTCAATGTTGACCTATAGTTGACTTTGGTCAACAATGGTCAACAAGGGTCAACTTGCTAGTCAACCTAGGTCTACTAAGCCTATTGGTCAATTCCAAACTCACTAACCATAGGCTATAGGCTAGTGTAACTAGATACCATGTATAGGTATCTCATATAGGTGTCTATAGCCATACATCTATACAATATATATCTAATACCATATATTCTCACCTATATATAACCTACATATATATCCAACTATATATATAATACCCACATATAACCCCTCTATATATATAATACCTATATATATATATATATATATATATATATATATATATATATATATATATATGATACACTATATATAATACTCTATATATATATGTATACTACATATATATAGAGAGAGAGAGAAAGGAGAGTGAGAGTGTGTATGAATAAAGGAGTGTGAAAGTGGGGGTGATGGGGGTCATGACAGCAAGGGGGGGAGTTGATCTCAGGAAAACTGAGAAAGGAATCCAACTCACACACATACATATATGCATATATACATATACCCATTCCTACATATATACATGTATATATACTCTCCCATACCCACATACACACACACATACACATATACTTACATATACAATATATATACGCACAAATATTCATGTATATACACACTAAAATTGAATTGAAATTCGATTTAGAAATCAGAAAAATACCCAAAAAAACCCAAACTGGAAACACTGTTCACTCGAAATTAGGTAAACCTAAATTCGAACCAAAACTCGACTAAGGCTCGATACCAGTAGTTGGTAACACTAGCCCCCAGTGTCCCTTAGTGTCCTAAGTGCCTGACACGATACCACGACACAATATGATGTGTCAAACACTAAAAATCCTAAATCGGGTAACTAGACAGTGCACTGTGTCGTACAAAGGTGCACACGCGTGTAGGACACGACACACGTGTCCATGTGTCTCGTGGTCGTGTCCCTAGGTTCGCCTAGGGTTGGTCTAGGTGTCCCACCGCCTGAAACGTGTCCAAGTGTCGTACAGTGTCGTATCCGAGTCCGTATCAGAGCCCAAATCCTCGTGTGTGCTGTCAGTGTAAATTCGATGCACACACGAATTCGTGTCCGACACAACACTAGAAGCCACAAAACTTGGGGGGCATGTTCGCAGATATTGCCCCCTCGTGTCCACCAAGTGTTACCCCTCCACGTGTCGTATCGTGTCCTACGTGAGCCCCGAGCAGCAGGGGACTGAACGCGAGCATGGTGCGGTCTCGTGCAGCGAGGACAGAGCCTCGTGGACACGACACACGCATGGATACGTGTCATGATTGTGTCAGGGTGTAGCCTAGGTCTAGGGCTAGGGTTTAGGCCTGACACTTTGTGTCCACGTCGTGTTTAGATACGACACGAAGGCCGTGTCAGTACGTGTTTAACACTGTGTGCAGTATAGTGTGTGGTCAGTGTGTGTCGAATTCCTCGTCTGATACGACACGAGGTGATATGGCACTTGGAGGCTGACATGTCAGTCATGGCCCCTACGTGTCCACCAAATTTGATGTGTCGAAGTGTTGTGTACAGTGAGAAATGGGGCTCGAGCAGCAGAACATAGTGTATGTGTGTGTACAGTATATTCGTGTCCGTTTTGGACACAGACATGACACGATAACGTGCTCAGTCCTAGGGTTTTGTGTCTAGCATGCTAAGGGCTACCCAAAAATGCAATTTGTTTTGGAAAATAACTACATTTATTTCTAAGTGACATTTCACCAAACACTTAATTAAACACACAGATACGTGTCTGATACGGACACCAAACCAAACCTATTTCCTACAAAACTTGACCCACAGCTAGGGTATACCTATATGCATGCAACCATGAAGATAAAACACAATATTAATAGGTTTTAGGGCATGTTACCTATTGAGTGGAAAACCTCAATAAAATACCAAAGTAGGGGGGGTGTCCTCTTCAAATGATGATGCCCAAATGTCTTGAAAACCTTGCTAGCTAGCCTCCCTTAGCATCCTCAATAGTAGGGGGTTCCAATGCAAGAAACTAGGCTCAATTTGGAGTTAAAATGGCTAAGGAGTGAGGTCTTGAAGTTGTAGGAAAAACTAGGTTTTAAGGGGTAATGAAATGAGGCATGAATGAAGGGGGGTGTGTGTTTATATGAAAGGGGTATGGGTTGGCTGCCATGGGAAGGGTATGGGTAGATATTAGGGTTCCCTCCACCTTTCTAACTTAGTTCCTAAGGCTTTGACTAGGTTTATAGATATTTAGGTTTCTAGGAAATATCCTTAAAGTTAATATCTAGATATTATCTAACTAGATATTTATACATAAAGCTAACATCCTCTACTTAGTCTTCTAGGTTAGTTGCTAACCTCTAGATTAGTGCTAAACTAGACTAGGAGCTAACATGACACTTAACAACTAATTAAATAATAATAAATTACATAAATCCAAATAAATTTTAATAAATTACCAAAATACCCTTTTGACTAAAAAGTGGTAATTTGATATCCTAATCACATGGTTAGGCTCATATGGTCATAGTTAGTCTCTAAGTCATGTAATCTCTAGGGTTACATTAGGGTTACACTAGTAGTTAACCAAAGTCATAAGCCATGACTTAGAAAATAGTTTTAAACTATCTAAAAATCACCAAAATTCATAACATGACTAAATCACCATTATTTATAATAAAAATAATAAATTTTCAAAATATCTCAATTTCAGAAAACTAGGTGTTACAAGTCTACCCTCCTTAGAAAAATTTCGTCCTCGAAATTAAGATAGTCGTACTCCTTCTAGGTCAAACCCCCAGTCAATCAAAGTCAAAAGATAACATGCAATCATAGTCCTACTGGTCGTGATTCCACAGTCTCGAACAGGGTAACTACACTATCTAGTATATCACAAGCATATCCTGACAGGTACTAATAGAATCACACAACAAGATGGGAAAGGAAGGACAGAAAAGACAAACCAGCCAACCCGTTACCTGCAGCGTTGGTCTCCTCGACCGTCATCGCAAAAGCTCTACCCCTCTGGTGCTGAGCTACAGGTGACCTAGCACCCTTATAAGGAGGTACAACAGGACAATCCATCTTCTGGTCGGTATCAGACCCACAGGTATAGCAAACCTTCCGCCTCTTCCTACACTGCTCCCTGGTGTGTCCCAGCTTCCTGCAGTATGAACAACTGATCGTCTTCGGGTCCTGACCTCGATACTGATGCTGCACCTGCTGAAATGGCCTCTGCTGCTGATGCTGAAAGTGTGGCCCCTTACAATATACACACAAAGCTCCCTTCTGCTGCTGCCGGGGTCCCGGGGCTCTAACTGGCGGGGTCGAATGATGTGGTGTGGGAGGACGATATGTCTGCTGGTGTGGCGTCGGTACTTTCTGCTGGAAAGCCTGACGCTTGGAGGGTCCCTCAATGTGTACAGAAGCCGGCCTCTTGCAAGACAGAAGACGCTCCTCGATACTCCGGGCTAACTCTAAGCTCTGGTAGTAGTCAGTCATACCGTTCGCCACTATAAGAATGCCAATGTCTGGAACTAGACCATGGCAAAACCTACGTGTCATCTCCTCAGGGTCAGCAACCAGACTAGGAGCGAAACGGCTCAGGCGACTAAACTCTGCCGTATACTCGTCGATAGAACGGTTCCTCTGCTGGATGTTCTAGAATCGTAGCCACATGGCTACCCTAGCGGTGGTCGAGAAGAATTTCTTCTTGAACTGGGTCTTGAACTGATCCCAAGTGGCCCTCCCTCTCGCGAATAGCGGCTCATTCCAGAACCAAACTCCTGCCAAGTCTATCAGCAGAAATCCTGCTGCCTCGACCTGGAGGTCATCCGGCATCCTAACTCCAAGGAGCTTCCTCTCTACCGAGTCTAGCCAGACATCTGCTACTACTATGCCCTCAGTCCCTAAGAACTCCTTGGGGTTCAGACCCATGAAGTCCTTGATCGTCTCCGCTCTCTGCCGCGGCTCTACAGGTGGTGGGACCACGGTACGTTCCTCAGAATGCTCCATGCTCTGGCGGAGTAGGGTGGTCTGCTCCTGATGGGTTGTTAGGAACCCCTGGATCAGAGTGAGCAGTTGGTTCCCGTCGAGTGTGACGGAAGCCTGGGTAGGTATAGTGATAGGGGGTGGTGAAAGTATTGGGTCCTGCTGGGATTGTGAGGTGGAAGGTGGTGGAGGCATCTGGGTTTGTGGATCTGTGGAGTGGGAGAAGGTGGTAGGTGGAGGTGTATCAGTTAACTGGTCAGCTGACTGGATGGGGAGGGTGCCATTCTCAGGTGTGACATACTGGGATGAACGAGTAAGCACCATCTAATTACAATAAAAAGGACTTATAAGGACTCTTTAAAGCAAAACAATCATAGACAAGAAAATCTAATTATAATAGCAAGCATGTGATGTATTTCCTATGTTGCAATCCTAGTATTCTTCTAGGTGTTCTAAGTGTCATTCCTAATGTTGTCTAATTACCTTAAGTTCCTAATTGCATGCATGCTTGGTACAATAACGTAACCAAACAATTTAGTCTCGACCTGCATGGGCCACCACTAAAAACATGTCACGACCCGCACCCTGTATAGGGCACGAGAAGTGGGTACGTCCAGCCTACGTCGCAGTGTCGGCGGTAGTAAGCTGTCCTAGGTTGCTAAATAATCTCATGCAGTGTATATAATATACTTGTCCAGATGTCAGCTCCGAATGGAGGACAAGTAAAGGATAGGATATACTCAATCACAGTCTAAAACACGATAAGATAACACAGAAGTTATACCTAAGGAATTAAAGACAACAACAACTAACTACTAAAATAATACAACAATATCTCAAACAAACATAATACAAACTCAATATCTTAACTTTAATACAACAAGTCAAAACATGAAAGCTAAAGTAGTCTACTAGCTAATCTCCTGAATCACTCCTGGGAGTCGGGACCAAAGGTAGCTAATCCCTCGCCAGGTCCATGGTAAGTAGGGCATGTGTCCTCAGGATTATCATCTGTAATATTTTCAACAGGTCCAATCAGGACAGGAACGAGTACAACTCATCTAGAAAATCCAAGTAAATGACAAAGAACTATAAAGCAGTTATAGACAGTTTTATTGATGAGCATGGAAGTTTTATACAGGTAATGATGGCATAGAGAAACAGTAAGATACAAGAAAAGAAAGGTAACTAAAACAAGAGAAGAATCATGGCAATGAAGACTGTAATAAAAGCTAACTGAACTAGAATAACATGTATGAGTCCAGACAGTACGATATAGGTCTAATGTAATCCCAGTGTGAGTCCAGTCCATATAATCCGATACCAGATGATTTTCGATACAAGATGAGTCCAACAGTGATCAATGAATCCAGGGTAAGTCCAACTATGATCTAACAGTGTGTTTTAAAATACCGAGGTTGACATGTAAACGGCTGTAGGTATCAGGCACATCTCTCACTGATCAGGCAAGAGATGGCTATGCTTCCGGTAGATTCCAGTAGGAGATTCCGGATTTGGGGTATGTCTACATGCCTTACTCAATATTTTCCCGCCCAGCAAGTGAATCCAAAATCGACAAAAGAATCGAGATGAGTCCGGCCAATACATGATGATTCCAGAAATAATTTCGGAATGATTCCAATGACTCCAGTAATAGAGGCCAGCAAGTAAGGTATGTGTCGATACATGAATCCAGAAATATCCATACGTGTTGATACAGAGAATCACATAGAACTAACTAGAACTGAAATACAGTAATTGACAAATAAATGAGAGAACTATCAGAGAATGTACTCGCCTGATACTCTGAAAAGAGTAGTGTAATATCAGATGTCTGTACCAAGGTCACAATGTCCTAAAATAGAGTAATACAGATATGACATGTCTAATATGAAGGTAAATGTAAGATACAATGCAATCTACATGATTTCTAAGCCAATCTAGGTCAAAGTCAAACTTGGTCAACTCTTCAGTCAAACTAAGTCAAATTAAGTCATACTAGGTCACAAGAAGTTAAACCAAGTCATACAAAGTCAAACTAGTCTAGGTTAGTCAAATCTAGGTTAAATCAACCTTTGGTCAACTCTAGTCAAACATTCTAGTCAAACTAGTTAAGTTATCTAGGATTTGGTCAACAATGGTCAGACTAGTCAATACTAGTCAACATGGTCAAGCTAGGTCAAAGTCTAGGTCAATCTTAGACTAACTAAAGTTTTGGTTAAACATAGACTAGTCAACAAGGTAATTAGGTCAATGGTCAACTATCTAAGTCAAACTCTATAAGGCTAACTCAAAACCAAACATAGGCTAACATGTCTTAGGATACCTAAGATACTATACCACAATGTTAAGGTATAACCAATTATCTATACAAAGTATATCACACACAAATACATATATATAATACCAACCTTAATCCTATAATCAAACTAATTCCATACTCCAACTCAAGTCATGACTCAACTCTAAGTATCTCACTTAACCCCATGCATATCTTAATCTACTTAGGACTATCCACATAACCTACATGGTCAAACCTAAACCAATTTGTCAGTAGTCTATGATTTAGTCAACTTAGTCAAACTAGTCCCTTAAAGTCCATCTAAGTCAATTCTAGGTCAAGGTTGACCTATAGTTGACTTTGGTCAACAATGGTCAACAAGGGTCAACTTGCTAGTCAACCTAGGTCTACTAAGCCTATTGGTCAATTCCAAACTCACTAACCATAGGCTATAGGCTAGTGTAACTAGATACCATGTATAGGTATCTCATATAGGTGTCTATAGCCATACATCTATACAATATATATCTAATACCATATATTCTCACCTATATATAACCTACATATATATCCAACTATATATAATACCCACATATAACCCCTCTATATATATAATACCTATATATATATGATACACTATATATAATACTATATATATATATATATATATATATAATATATATATATATATATATATATATATAATATATATATATATATATATATATATATATATATATATATATATATATATATATATATATATATATATGTATACTACATATATAGAGAGAGAGAGAAAGGAGAGTGAGAGTGTGTATGAATAAAAGAGTGTGAGAGTGGGGGTGATGGGGGTCATGACAGCAAGGGGGGAGTTGATCTCAGGAAAACTGAGAAAGGAACCCAACTCACACACATACATATATGCATATATACATATACCCATTCCTACAAATATACATGTATATATACTCTCCCATACCCACATACACACACACATACACATATACTTACATATACAATATATATATGCACAAATATTCATGTATATACACACTAAAATTGAATTGAAATTCGATTTAGAAATCAGAAAAATACCCAAAAAAACCCAAACTGGAAATACTGTTCACTCGAAATTAGGTAAACCTAAATTCGAACCAAAACTCGACTAAGGCTCGATACCAGTGGTTGGTAACACTAGCCCCCAGTGTCCCTTAGTGTCCTAAGTGCCTGATACGACACCACGACACAATATGATGTGTCAAACACTAAAAATCCCAAATCGGGTAACTAGACAGTGCACTGTGTCGTACAAAGGTGCACACGTGTGTAGGACACGACACACGTGTCTATGTGTCTCGTGGTCGTGTCCCTAGGTTTGCCTAGGGTTGGTCTAGGTGTCCCACAGCCTGAAACGTGTCCAAGTGTCGTACAGTGTCGTGTCCGAGTCCGTATCAGAGCCCAAATCCCCGTGTGTGCTGTCAGTGTAAATTCGATGCACACACGAATTCGTGTCCGACACAACACTAGAAGCCACTAAACTTGGGGGGCATATTCGCAGACATTGTTCCCTCGTGTCCACCAAGTGTCACCCCTCCACGTGTCGTGTCGTGTCCTACGTGAGCCCTGAGCAGCAGGGGACTGAACGCGAGCATGGTGCGGTCTCGTACAGCGAGGACAGAGCCTCGTGGACACGACACACGCATAGATACGTGTCGTGCTTGTGTCAGGGTGTAGCCTAGGTCTAGGGCTAGGGTTTAGGCCTGACACTTTGTGTCCACGTCGTGTCTAGACACGACACGAAGGCCGTGTCAGTGCGTGTTTAACACTGTGTGCAGTATAGTGTGTGGTCAGTACGTGTCGGATTCCTCGTCCGATACGACACGAGGTGACATAGCACTTGGGGGCTGACATGTCAGTCATGGCCCCTACGTGTCCACCAAATTTGGTGTGTCGAAGTGTTGTGTACAGTAAGAAATGGGACTCGAGCAGCAGGACATAGTGTATGTGTGTGTACAGTGTATTCGTGTCCGTTTTGGATACGGACACGACACGATAACGTGCTCAGTCCTAGGGTTTCGTGTCTAGCATGCTAAGGGCTACCCAAAAATGCAATTTGTTTTGGAAAATAACTACATTTATTTCTAAGTGACATTTCACCAAATACTTAATTAAACACACAGATACGTGTCCGATACGGACACCAAATCAAACCTATTTCCTACAAAACTTGACCCACAGCTAGGGTATACCTATATGCATGCAACCATGAAGATAAAACACAATATTAATAGGTTTTAGGGCATGTTACCTATTGAGTGGAAAACCTCAATAAAACACCAAAGTAGGGGGGTGTCCTCTTCAAATGATGATGCCCAAATGTCTTGAAAACCTTGCTAGCTAGCCTCCCTTAGCATCCTCAATAGTAGGGGGTTCCAATGCAAGAAACTAGGCTCAATTTGGAGTTAAAATGGCTAAGGAGTGAGGTCTTGAAGTTGTAGGGAAAACTAGGTTTTAAGGGGTAATGAAATGAGGCATGAATGAAGGGGGGGTGTGTTTATATGGAAGGGGTATGGGTTGGCTGCCATGGGAAGGGTATGGGTAGATATTAGGGTTCCCTCCACCTTGCTAACTTAGTTCCTAAGGCTTTGACTAGGTAGATAGATATTTAGGTTTCTAGGAAATATCCTTAAAGTTAATATCTAGATATTATCTAACTAGGTATTTATACATAAAGCTAACATCCTCTACTTAGTCTTCTAGGTTAGTTGCTAACCTCTAGATTAGTGCTAAACTAAACTAGGAGCTAACATGACACTTAACAACTAATTAAATAATAATAAATTACATAAATCCAAATAAATTCTAATAAATTACCAAAATATCATTTTGACTAAAAAGTGGTAATTTGATATCCTAATCACATGGTTAGGCTCATATGGTCATAGTTAGTCTCTAAGTCATATAATCTCTAGGGTTACATTAGGGTTACACTAGTAGTTAACCAAAGTCATAAGCCATGACTTAGAAAATAGTTTTAAACTATCTAAAAATCACCAAAATTCATAACATGACTAAATCACCATTATTTAATAATAAAAATAATAAATTTTCAAAATATCTCAATTTCAGAAAACTGGGTGTTACAGGTACCCCGAACCAAGAAGGGCGTGCCACTTAAGCTCAAGGCGACGTAAGTACATTTGAAGCCTCGTCCGTGCGTTGAAGGCTTGTTTGATCCTTTTGAAGACTCTACACTCAGTCTAGAAGAAATGATATCTCGACTCCCCACGATTCTAGGTCTTTGAAAATTTTATGTTGTAAATGGGAATGTAAAGTATGGAACGACTATCTCATCAGCGTTCATTTTGTATCAAGTCATGTTGTAGCCTGCGCAGCAATGATTGTAATGGAGTCATGTCAATGATGTTTTATTATCAATGAAAACAAAAGTTTCTTCTATTTCAAATGTGTTGTTCAATTTTTCTGGGTGCTCTATTTGATGTTGTGTTTCAGATAACCTTATGACTATACCTTGTGCGATCGCAACTTAGGTTCGCACGGCATCACGTCCGGGGACGACTATCGATTCTTCGAAATCGAGGTGTGACAATATCATATAATGGCAAAAAAGAATCTAAAATAGCTTAATAGTGTTTTATTTTTGATAATGATTTTTTTTTAAATAATATTATCTCAGTCATAGTTGAGAAATTTTTAAATGGGACAGACTTAAATGGTGAACTCGTCCATTGGTATAATAAAACACAATAATATTAAAATTTTTAAAAATCAAACAATTGTCAAATCTATATTATTATATAATAAGAAAAGTTAAGGCTTTAGCGAATAAATTATTGTTCAAAAAATTAGGTATATGGGAAAAAAATTAAAGGGTGATTGTTTGGTCTTCTCAAGTAGTAAAAATTAAGGAACTGCTTCTAAATTAGTAAAAATGTTTTAAAAAATATTATTTATTCTTTTCAATTTGTAAAAATGCATACAATACACCTAAATATATACTAGCATTATTAAAATAAAATTATCATAAATAATAAATTATTATTATTATTATTATTATTATTATTATTAATTTAAATTTTACGCACACACACAATTAGGAGGTTCAACCTTGTTGGCCTCTTCGGATGTCTGCTCCAATACCATTATGCTAGAAAACTCAGATTAGCACAAAGGCGGATCCAAACTTTGGTTGGGGTGGGCTAGAACTCACCCAAAAAAAATTTCATATAAATTATTTATTTTTTTATATAGGTTAATTCACTTCTAGTTTACCCAAATTTATGGTAGCCTATTCCAGCTACAGTTTCTGGATCATTATTTTTTTTTTTTTTTGATTTTTTAATGCATGTTGCTCACTAGTTTATTTATTTTTTTAACGCATATTTCACTCATTATTTTTTTTTGTTTTAAGTTGCATTGAAAGTCTACTGCTCACTTATTATTTTTTTTAAAATATGTTTTGGTTTTTTAACGATAATATTTTTTTACTTTTCTAATGATAATATTTTCTTAGAGAACGGATTTTTTTTATTGTGACATTTTGTCATATTAACCATCTTGATAATATTTACAGTATTTTTAATATCATTTTCCAAAGTTTATTCGAATTTTTATATTAATTCTAATATCATTAATCAAAAATTTAAGCAAATATCATTATTTTGACTTTTAATGAATATCATGAACCCACTATCCTATTGAGAAAAATATTAAACCATGGTCAATCTAATCTCAATATTATTTATTCATTTAATATTAAAGCATGTTGTAAATTTAAATTTACAATTAAAAAATAGTTAAAATTTAAATTAAAAAAATCCCTTGTAAAAAAAATGAATATTAATATTATCATGATTTCTTTTACATTAATATTGAAACTAATATTAATATTAACATGATTTCTTTTACATTAATATTGTAACTAATATTAATATTAACGTTAATGTTACGAGACCATCTGTTCGATTGATAGCCAATAGGTTCGGATTGATATAGTTCGATGCGGCCCATTTGACCCATATCTGTAAAATTTTCTAATTCAATTGATCAAATCAACAAGTTTCTATTTCAATAGTTTCTTTTATTAATAACTATCATTAACACGTTTCATTGTTACATGCTAGTACGTACTCAAAAATGGTGTTTAAACTCGGTTCGATTACACACACGAAATGATCGAGCTCGACTAGTTTTAGCATAAGAGTTTAAACGAAACCGAGTCCGAGCCAAACTCCCACCTAATTTGTGGTAGAAGTTTGGTTCGGTTCAATGCGGTTGGTTTGACCCATATGTGCACACCCCTAAATTCAATTGATCACGTGGCAAATTTTAAATTTAAATTTAAAATTAAATTTTGATTTAAGAGTAAAATTAAATTTAAATTTACAACTAAAAAATAGTTAAAATTTAAATAAAAATACATTAATATTGATACTAATATTAAAATTAACATTAGAATTAAAACTAACATTAAAATTGTAATAAGACTAATAATTTATTAATTATAATTATAATTCGATATTAATTTAAAACTAATAAAATAATTATTAATTAAATATTAGAATTATAATTATATTTAGAATTAATAAATAAATAATTATGATAATATCTATGATTAATAAATTATTAATTAAGACCTATAATAACGATTAATAAAATATTATATTAAATTATTTTAAATTATGAATTATTAACTATGATTATAGTTATGATTAAAATATTATTAATTAAGATTATATTAAAATTATAATTAACAAATTATTAATTAAGATTATAATAAGACTGATAAATTATTAATTATGATTATAATTGGATATTAATTCATAAATTATTAATTATAATTATAGTTATAATTAAAAAATTATTGTAATTATGATTATAATTATGAAGTTATTAATTGTTAATTAAGATTATTGTAAAATATTAAATAATAAATTTTTAGTTATTAATTTTGATTATAATTATGATAATTAACTATTAGTTTATTTTTTTATAAAAATAATAACTAGCTATTAATTCTAAAATAGTTAATTTTTAAAATAATAATAATGACTAGTTTTTGATCAAGTATTAGTTAATTTTTAATTAACTATAAATTAAATATTTTTTTAAAATAAATAATTATTACACGATATTAATTAATTATTTATTTATTTAATAGAACAACGAAATTATTAAATAATAACTAATTTATTCCTCCCAAATTCAACTTTCTTTCATCCAAATCCAAATTTTGGATTTGGTCATACTTTCCATATCCAAATCCATCTCCAACCAAACATAGGATTCCATGGATTTGATTCCAAACACATAAAATCCTAAAATCCAGCTCCAAATATGGTTTATCAAAACAAGCCCTAAAATGATAGCATGTAAATGACGCAAAGTGATTCATTGAACATGAAAAACTTGAAAAACTTGGTGACATAATCTTAAATGACTCAACAATCATTTCTTCTATGTACGACAACTCCAAAATACATTAGCACAAAGGGGGGATCCAAACTTTGATTGGGGTGGGCTTGATTTAGGAGGACTATTCAAATCTTAACACACTCACTTTTTTTTTTTTTGAATATTTTAAGATGTAAACTATATTTTCACATTATAACTATATATACATATACTATATACAACATTGTTTGTGAATAAACTAAAAAAAGAAATTATAAGAAAAGCATCCAATGGAAAGATAATTTTTTTTTACCTATCATAGAAAATTATGACACTAAAATAAAGATAATTAAAAAATGTAAAATAAAATGTTTAAGAATTGTGCAATTTTTTTACCAAATTGTTCTCTCCCAACTGTCTACGCTTATATGCCCTTAGGTTGGACATTTTACGCATAACTAGAAGATACACGTGCGTTGCACGTTATTTTCTTTCTTTCTTTCGAATCTTATCACAAAACAATTTAATATTTAAACTAAATTTAAAATTTGTTGTATATATATTTATATTTTAAATAAATTTTGTAAAAAAATAATTAAAATTTTCTTATAATTTGTTATGGATAAATATATTTATGATACTGTTAAAATAGTTCAAATATTTAAATATATTTGAACTAAAATTTGTTAAACAATTTAAATATTTTCAGATATTTCTTTCTCTTTAAATTTAGTTTTTAAACAATTTTAAATTTAGTTTTTAAAAAGATATTTGTACAGACTAAATGAGAGAAAGTTTTATTCGTAATTTTTTTTATTCATCTATTTTTTATTTTGTTAACAGAGGAATTACCAATTGGCTTCGTCCATCTGGATCTATTCTTGCATAGACACGAAACCAGTTGGATCTGGATGGCTTGAACAATAGTGTCAGATATGATGGAGGACACATAATACATATATTTTAAGAATTATTTTATAAAAATTATTTTCTACAATTTTTTTACCAAACAAAATTTTTTAACTTTTGTTTTTAAAATTATTTTTCAGCTGGAAGTAACCAAATGCAAAATAAGAATCTGT
>JANAVB010011387.1:30000-38247 GCA_029216955.1 Iris pallida
ACTTGTCCCAGGGGGAGTGAGATGAGGGAATCGGACATCCAACACGATTCTTAAATGTCGGCCATTATATGGAATGTTCGCGGGGCGAAATCCATAGGGAAGTGGCGGGAGATCTTGGATGTGGTAAGGCGGAATAAGTGCAGCATTGTGTCTATTCTAGAGAGCAAGATCAAATCGGCGAAGAAGCTATCCAGGAGAGTTCCCAATCATTGGGAAGCAGTTCACAATCTACAGTTATGTGAGATGGCTCGTATTTGGGTCATGTGGGACACCCGTAATTGGTCGGGTCAGATCGAGTTTCTATCCGAACAACTCATAGTTATCGAACTTAGTAACAAAGGTGGATTTCGATGTATGGTAGGAGCAGTCTACGGACATAATGATAGAAGGCGGCGTTACCAGCTATGGGAGGAGATCATAAAAATGACAGCTAAGGTGGCTGATCAGCTCCCCCTGATCATTAGCGGCAATTTTAATGCTATCCTCTCGGAGAACGAAAAGAGGGGTGGTCGAGTGGTGCCATCAGCCATCCTGGCAGATTTCCAAGACTGCTTGCTCAGTTCGGGCTTAACTACTTTAACTAAATCTGGTCATCTCTGGTCGTGGGACAACAGTTCGGTGTCCAACCGGATATCCTGTCAACTGGACAGGACCATTTGCAACTCCAAGTGGATCGAGACATTTCCGTTTAGCCGTTTCGAAGGTCTACAGAGAGGTACGAGCGACCACACCCCTCTATCGATTCGCATGGTTGCTACCCAGCCTCGCCGCCGTCGTCCCTTCAGATTCTGCAACTCCTGGCCGCAAGAGGAAGGGTACCATAATGTGATTAATAATGTTCTATCCAAAGAGGTTCCAGGTAATATACAATTCCAACTTGTGCATAAACTTAAACTAATCAAATGTGCGTTGAAGGCATGGAATAAGACAAAGCCGGTAGCCAAGTTAGAGATACTAGAGCGGGAGCTTCTAGAGTTGCAAAACATGTTGCAAACTAATCCAACAAGTTATCTCGCGGCCCGTGAAATTCGAGTGTAAGAGAAGATTCGCCGGTGCCGATTTTAAGATGAAGTGAGACTCCAACAAAGGGCGAAGTGCAACTGGCTAAAGGAGGGAGATCGATGTTTGAAGTTCTTCCACTCTATCATCCGCGCTCGCCAACACAGGAACAGTATAGATAATCTCATGGACGCACATGGGAATAAAATTACAGGTGATAAAAATATTGCCGATGAGGCCATCGACTATTACAAAGACCTGTATAACCACGATCATATGTGGAAGTATTCCCGGAGATCATTTGCAAGAAAATAGTCACTGAATTTGGCAACGGGAAGCTGAGCCGACTCATCAGTATGGAAGAAGTGGAGCGAATTGTCATGAAGGCTGACTCTAATAAAGCCCCGGGACCAGACGGCTTTAATGCAGCATTTTATAAACTCCATTGGAATCAGATCAAATTCCAGGTGCTAGAAGTGGTTCATGATTTCTTTAAAATGGGCGTCTTCTGAAGGAGCTCAATCACACGTTCCTGACCTCATTCCAAAGATGGAGGGAGCCTCGAAGATGGGAGACAGGATGCAGGAGATGACTCCAGGTGCTAGAAGTGGTTCATGATTCCTTTATAAATTATTATACTTCGGTTATGTGTGACAGGATGCAGGAGATACTCCAAGAACTTATTTCAGAGAACCAAGCCGCATTTATCACGGTCGATCCATTAGGACAACTGTTTGCTTGCGCACGAGATGGTTCGGGAATTTAACAGCCAGGAGGTAGGAAGGGGTGTATAAAATTATATCTCCGTAAGCATATGAATAGTTAATAGAGACTTCGTTTGCACTATCCTAAGAAGCATGGGATTTACGAATTGGTGGGTGGACAGGATCAGAATGCATCACGTCGCGACTTTCTCGATTATGATTCACGATCAACCGCATATATTTTGAAAGTAATAGGGGCCTCCGACAGGGGGACCCCCTGTCTCCTACTTGTTCACCATTGTCATGGAATATTTAACATGTTTGTTGGATATTGCCGTGCAGAGGCCAGATAATTCCTCTATACAGACGTATAATCCGGTTATCTCTCATCTCATATATGCGGATGATTTATTGGTATTTATTGAGCCTTCGGAGAGTTCGATTGAGGCTCTGAACTATACAATTGAGGAGTTCGGCCGGTATTCAGGATTGCAATTGAACAGGGACAAAAGCAATGTGTTCTTTAATAAGACGTGCCCGGGGAAGGAGGCTCTGGCCAACGGCTTCAGATTGCGATTGGTCAGTTACCGGTCAGGTATCGTGGGATCCCATTATCCATTACTTATGCTAGAGACGCCGACTGCCAGGGACTAGTACAATACGTTCAAGACAGGTTGGAAGGGTGGCAAGCTCAGCTATTGTCCTTCGGGGGCAGACTCGAACTTATCATTCAGTGATTATGGCCATTATCAATTACTGGCTACAAGCTATCTATATCCCGGAAAAGACTATTAAAACAGTTGAAAGATGTGCCCAATTTTGTATGGCGCGGAGGAGTCCACCAGATAGCGTGGGCCGATTTTACAAAACCAAAGAAGAAGGGGTGTTGGTATGCCTTCTCTACATGTTCTACGTGAAGTAGCAATGATGAGACTGGCTTGGAAATTCTTGGAAGGAAATACCATATGGGCGAAGTGGATTCGCAATCGATACTTACGAGGTAATAATTTCTGGGTGCAAAATATTGACATTAATTACTCAGTAACCTTTAAACAAATTCTACGTATGAGACCGTGGATGAAGGGGAAAATATGTCGGGTTATCCACGACGGAGCGACCACAAGCATGTGGCTTGATCCCTGGATCGGACACGCCAGCTTGGTAGACCGTCTTGGCTGGCCTACATTTGAACTGATAGGCGGTCTGGATAAGGTGGAAGTGCTACTGAAGGACGGAGCCTGGACCACATGCTCTCTCTGTTGGGCGCTGGTTCTCCGAGGAGATCGACCAGGTCCTAAGAGACGTCGGCTGAAGCGGATTACTGGACTTGGGAGAATACCAAAGAGGCTAAGTTCAACGCCAGATGGATGTATGATCAGCTGCGCCAACATTCAGAAGTGGTATCCTGGACGGAGATAGTTTGGTTCAAAGGTGCTGCAATGAAGATGAAGCTTTGTCTGTTCAAAGCAATCAAAAACAGGTTACTTACGCGGGATAGACTTGTCCGCTTCGGAGTACAGGTGGGAAGTACGGAGTGTGCCTTATGTTGCCAGGTGAATGAGACGTGTGAACATATTTTCTTCCAATGTGACTTCTCTTACGACATTTGGAAGAAATTGTGTGATGAGATTGGTATCAGCCACGAGCAAGGAAGGGGGTTACTTGATATAGTGCAGGAATTAGCCAGGTTAAGACCCAGGGACTGGAGATATACCAAAGCCCGTATTCGACTTTTGTCTGCAGTTTGGCATGTATGGCGAGAGAGGAACCGGAGAATTTTTGAGGCAGAATATTATTCTATAGCTAGTGTTACTGCTAACATCCAGCAGGATGTAAAATCCTGTCAGGATAATAGTTGATTGGTGGGTGAGAGACTAGATCTCGAGACTTTGTAATCTTGTACAATTTATTTATCATAAAATACCCTTTCCTCTCAAAAAAATAATATATATATATATATATATATAATATATATATTATATATATAATATATATTATATATATATATATATATATATGAAGCAATGGGTACTTGTGGCGAACTCGCCTCCACTGGGGCTCGAACTTTCGATCACTTGGAACGCATTAATCTCTCTCGACTACTAGCCCAAGGTCATATATATATTTTATATAAACTAAATATCTTCTAATCAAATTCTAACTAAATACTCATCGTTGTCAACTATTTTAAATGAAATTTTTTAATAATTTTTAAATTTAAAAGATAAAAAATATACAATAATAATAACAAAAAAAATTCATTTAGCAAAAAATATAATCTAAATAGTTATCGTTATCCTCAAATATAAACTATACTCAACTAAGCAAATGACCTCTAGCCCGTGGTTAAGAGAGATGCATGCTGTCCGAGTGGTCGGTGGGAGCGTTCGCCACAATAATCTTCTTTCAAAAAAAAAAACTATACTCAACTAAATGCTCGTGTCAAATATTTTGAATCAAAAATAATTTTCAATTTTGTGAGATAAAATACAACACAATAATAACAAACAAATTTGCATTTCAAATAATAATAATAATAATAACGAAGAAATTTAATAATGGGAAGATTTATGAAATGCCCAAAAACTAAAAAAAATTTATGTAAAACCCACAGCTAAAAAACATCGCGTGCCCAGAAGAGAAACTTATCCAAAGCGGGTTCCAAATGACCCTTTTGCCCTTCCTTTTAATTTATTGGAACACTCACAAAACTGCTCTTAAAAAAACGTTCAATATTCCATCTTCTTCCATACGCTGCTCACTTTCGAATCTAGGTTTTCTCCTCAAAAATCTTTAAAAACTCGTCGGAAAATTTCGGAAAGACCGGGACGAACGGCAAAGTGCTAAAACGGAGGTCCAAACATCATTTTTTTGCGATTCTAAAATTTCGGAAGGCCGTCTAACTGTGAAGCTGTTATTTTCAGTCTCCTCGACGATACGCTTTTGCGACAAACGGGACCTCGTTTCGACCTCCCAGTCAAAAGTTATGGCCCTCCAAAGTTTCAGCTGACCATAAAATGCAGGAGAATGGCCATTCTCCGTTTAAAACACGAAAAATGTTAATTTTCGCATGAGGGTGGTCATTCTCCGTATTAGTAACACGGAGAATGGCATTCTCCGTCTTAATTTACAGGAGAATGACCATTCTCCGTGTTAGTAACACGGAGAATGACATTCTCCGTCTTATTTACACGGAGAATGGTCATTCCAGTGTTAAAACGCAGAGAATGACCATTCTCCGTGTTAGAAACACGGAGAAGCCATTCTCCGTGTTAAGTAAAACGGAGAATGTCATTCTCCGTGTTAAATAAAACGGAGAATGGCATTCTCCGTCCTAATTAAGACGGAGAATGGCCATTCTCCGTGCTAAATTAAACGAGAATGATCATTCTCCGTCTTAATTTACACGGAAATGCCATTCTCCGTGTAATTTATCACGGAGAATGGTCATACACAGTGTTAAAACGCAGGAGAATGCCATTCTCCGTGTTAAATAAAACGGAGAATGTCATTCTCCGTGTTAAATAAAACGGAGAATGGCATTCTCCGTCTTAATTAAGACGGAGAATGGTCATTCTCCGTCCTAATTAAGACGGAGAATGGTCATTCCGTGTTAAAACGCAGGAGAATGGTCATTCTCCGTGTTGAAACACGGAGAACGGCATTCTCCGTTTTAAATAAACGGAGAATGGCATTCTCCGTGTTAGTTTACACGGAGAATGGTCATTTACAGTGTTAAAACGTTAATTTAGTTTTTTCATGAATAAAGAGTTTCGTTTCTTTCAAAACATGATAATTCTTATGGAAAAGAAGAAGAAAGATCTTCTCCACAATTGACCTAATCGTCGAAAAACTTCAAATGTCTCCACGATGAAGATGATGGATGTGATGATGATGACGAGCGTGATCTGAGTTCGACTGAAGAAAAACACACCGACTACGAACGATTTTTGCGATCTCTGCTGAATAGAGAGCAATGGAATTCAGATTTCCCGTGAAGAAGAAGAAGACGAAAATCGCAATCCAGATCTGAGTTTTTTTTGAATTCAAATACATATAGATGAACCAATTCGCCGCGGAAGGGTAGTTTCGGTATTATAAAAATAGCATTTCCCAGCGGGTGGCATCTAAAGGGAATCTGGAATATTTAACGTGAAAATACTTAATTCTGGTTTTTCATAAAACTTAGCGGCGGGTGGACATTTCATAAAAGTCCACCCCGAATTGGGTTTCTCAGCAATTTTCAGTTTAATAAATAGTTATCTTTCTCCCTCCTTATAAATTTTTATAATGGATAATATTCTATCTTCATGCAGATTTCTTGAATATAAAAAAAAATTAAATTTTTTTTTTTATCTTCTAACCAAATTCCAACTAAATACCCTGGTTAACCATTAAGATGTCGAACAAATAATTCTATACAACATAATAATACAAAACAACCTTACTGGAAGAGAGGTCTGTCTCCCTCTCTTACGTTTGGATTTTTTTTTTTAAAACTTTTTATCTATGCAAGTTTTATAATTCAATTTCATAATTTTTTTTTATCCATCTCCTCATGTTCAAGAAAATCTCCTCCTTTTTTAAGATAAGAGAGAGGGAAAAGATAGCTACTTTAGAAATTTTGTTTGTTTTTGTGTTACTTTTCTCATTTAAAATTAAAATTATCTGTTTCCTCGTTCAAATGCTTGACCACTTGGTTAGTTGGAATTTGGTTAAAAGTATAGTGGTCCGAATATTTTTTTTCCTTTCTGATTTTTAAAGAATAATGCTATTCGTACCTTCAAAATATTCTGCAAACTATTTTTTATTATGTGGCAGCTGATATGACATGTTAAATATTATTATGTGGTATCTAATACACAACTGACATGTCAAATTTTAAATCCAAAAAATTAATTATCCAACCATTTTGATTTTGATTTTATGTTAATTTTAATTTTAATATTATTAATATTAATATTAATATAATTATATTATAATTTTTATTTTAAAATTTATCATATCATCTGTCACATTAACGGTCACGTCAGCTGCCACATAGAAGGACAATTTAGAAGTACGAATAACATTATATTTTCCAAAAAGTAGTTTATTTTTTACAGCCACTTATCTATATAATTTCTTATTGTTACGTAAGATTTTACAGAGGTGTATAAGAGCTTTGCTATGCCTACAACCAAATGTATACAACCCTCTACACCGTCCCTGTCGGACTTCGATTGGAGGAGAGAAAAAGTGGTGTGGTCGGGTGGAGCCTATGTAGCAGGAGGTGAGAGTGGAGATGAGATCCGATGGGACTAATGTGTTAAGGAGTGGGGGAGAGAAGATGTAAGAAAGTTATAAAAATTTGATAGTCGACAGACTTTTTCCGGTTTATAAACTCTAATAATAAGGGTTAATTAGTTGTACCCCCCTATGTTTGTACATATTTTGGTAACTGTTCTCGTTGTTTCAAAAATAAAGAACACCCCCCTGGCTGCGTAATTTTTCACTCATTTTCTTCTATGCACCAGGGGGTACAACTAATTACTTTATAAACCAGGAGGGTGTTATTTATTTTTAAAACAACAGGAACAGTTACCAAAACGTCAAACTATAGGGGGATACAACTAATTAACCCAATAATAACGACAAGCTTGGTGTCGTCTTCTGCCATGGATGGACGGACCCTCGGGTTCCAGTTTAGAAACTTTTGGGCTGAAATTTAGAGGCCATTGTGGACCACTCTTGGGCCCAACAAACACCTATAGTGTTGTTTGGTAAGGTGTAAGTGGCTGTTGGATTATACACTTTCAGTAATCACGGCACCTTTTGTTCACATACTGTGTTTAGTTAACGGAGATTTCTAAAGTTAAGTTTTCTATTCTGGTTGGCATTGTACATTTGTACTTCGATTAAATTTCTATTCTAGTTGATAAGTTTTATGCACATCAAAATACCTCTAGTTATTTATGTAACAAAAAAATTAATTTAATAATATATGTCTAATATTAATTTTATTAGATATGAAGAATTTCTATTAGAAATTGGCACACTATATTAATTATAGCCATCTCCATTCTATATGTAGAATTTTTTGTAGAATTTTTTTATCCTATATCATCGCCAAGAAAAATTTGTACTATAGAAATAGGAGAATAGAAACTACCATTCGAGATGGCTTATATGAGCTAAGTAGTTATGTTCGGGTGATTTGTATGACTCTCCACAATCATACTCCTTTTTTTTTTAAAATATATAGACTGAAGTGGCTATTTTTTTATTTCATGTGTATTAAGATTATTAGTATTAACAACAGCCAATTAGTATTTAAATATTAACTAAGAACAAAAAGTTAATATTCTGTTATATTTTTTTTTATCATGACAATATTTAACATAAAAAAATTAGTTAAAGGAAATAATCTCAACAACTAATTCATTAAATATTGACATTTGTTATAAATGGAAGATAAAAGGGAACATGCGTAAATGGTATAGCAAGGGGTTGTCTTTTTATACACGAATATATATATATATATATATATATATATAATATATAT
>JANAVB010011389.1:0-10000 GCA_029216955.1 Iris pallida
CCACCCCCCGCCGTCGCGGCCGAGGACTTCCTCCCCCACGCCCAAGCCCCTCCAGCCACGGCGGCGGACCCCCTCACCTATCCCGTCGCCTCTCGCCGCGCCCCACTCCTCCTCGGCGACGGCCTACAACCAGGACCCCACCTCCTCTCCCAGCTTCCCTCCTCCTCGGAGGGACCTACTAGCAGGACCCAGCCACCCTGCGGTGGTACTGGGTTCGCCCCGGAGCACGCTGGTACGGTGGCCTATGGCGTCTCCGCCGCGTCGTCGTGGGGGGTAACCCTACCACTAGCACCCCGTGGCCCCCACGCCACAGCGGAGACCCGCCGCCTCGTTGTCCTTGCCGTGCTGGATGCCCGCTCTCCCGTTCCCCCGGCTCAGCCTACGGCGGCTCGAAACCCCCTCCCGCAATGACCTCTTCCGCTGAATCGGCTTCCCCTTCCTGGATTCCCCTCACCGGAGTCCTCTTCTGCCTCCCCGGAAAGGCGTGCATCTTCGCCTTCTTGGTCCTCGGGCGTCTTTCTTCGCCATGCGGCTCCTCCGGCGTACCATCTCGCAGCCCCCGCCGCAGCGGTACAGCCGGCCCCGCTCCCTCGCTGGCTTGGCCCAGTCCTCTTCTACTCGGACCGCTCCCCTCGCCTACCCTCCTTGATCTCCGGCGCCGGAGACCCCTCCACCGTCCCCTCTCCGGCCTCGCAGCCCCATCCCCGGCTGTCGTTCCTCCCCGGCGACGTTCCCCTGGCTAGCGCTCGGGAGACCCCGGTCGCCCCTCGGGACCAGAGCCCCCTCAGGCCCCGCCCCTGCCCGTTCGGGTTCCGTGCTCACCAACTCCGGGCTACGCACACGTAGCTGGCCCCCTCGGGGCCCGCGTTGGACCGCCACGTGCCCTACCCCCCCAGAATGGGTGTAGCTTTCGAATTTCAAATGGTGTTTTGATTTCTGTAGTAGGCCCGGCCCGGTTCTGTAGTTCTTTGATTTGTTTCCAGCATTCAATAAATTTTCTTTGTGAAAAATAATAATATATATATATATATAGATATATAATATATATATATAATATATATATATATATTATAATATTATACCCAGAACCAAATCTTTATTCCATCATCAAAAGAAGTACAAGGAAAAAAGAGCTAAGGAAGGTCTACAAAAAGTAAGCTCAACATGCGAACAACGGATCATCGTCTTCTTCACTGACATTTAACTTCAGCAATCAGTTGGACAGAGGAATAGGAGTAAGCTAAATACGTGACTTGTTACGGTTTTTCCACAACACCCAGCATATGGCGCCCACACTACTTGCTTAATATGCTTCTTTCTCTTCCGCCACCAACATTGGAATCTCTGTAACGTATCCATCCTGCTAGCCCTGATGCCAAGCATTACTTGAAAGTAGCTCCATACTGCAGTTGCTAAATCCCTTCTCCGAAGATATGGATCACAGACTCTCCATTCGGAATAGAACAACAGTGACACATGAGGCCAAACGAGAAACCAAGCTTCTGAACATTGTCATCTTGGTAATTTATTGAAGAGGATTCTCCATAATAAGTAGACCACTTAGAAGGCATACATTTGTTCCAAATGTTCTTGAAATAATCCTGTTGAGGGTGATGGGCACGGATCTGATCCCAAGACGAAGTGATCGAGAAATTTCTTGTTGGGTGTGGGAGCCAAGCAACATTACCTTGATCATCTTCATAAATGAATTCATCTCCTAACTGCCGACCGCGTAGAAGACGTTTCCAAACATGCGAAGCTGCCGAAGTAATCCACCTGTTGAGGATGAGAATAAGAACAAATTTTGCCTTCAAAACCATGCCCTAACGAGTTTGTCGATCTAAGCTTCCACCATAATTTAACTGTCATGGCATCCAAAATACCCCCAATCTACGAACACCAAGTCCTCCTTCAACTGTTGTTCGAGCTACACGCTAACGGAGCCATGACCGCTTAGGCATTCCATCTTTCGAACCCCACAAGAAGCTATCAAGCATGCTTTGACACGATTAAGGACTGCTATAGGGGATTACAAGCCGATAAACAATGGACAGAATAGAGGAAAGCAAGCCTTGATAAGAACTAACATGCCACCATATGATAGGAGTTATTGTTCCAGCCAGAAATCAGTGCCTATTTTGCCTATCAAATCATCATACATCGAAGCATTCCTTCGTCCAACATAATAGGACATCCCAAATATACCAATGAACCCTGTTGAAGTTGAAATCCAGTCATTGATGCAGCTCTAATGCTTTGTCCTGTGATATTTTAGCAGATAAAATTATGGCCGATTTCGAAACATTAACAAGCTGACCGAATTGGCTTCATACTTGCTAATAGCTTGCATGAGTAGCTGGACCGAGCGTTTGTCTGCGCCTGAGAAAATGAGCACGTCATCTGCATATGCTAGGGGAGACTCGAGGCAACCTCTTGGTGAATAATAACCAGAAAAGCCATTTGCAGAATTCAGCCGAATAAGACTCCTACTCAATGCTTCAGCAGCAATGATAAACAATGCAGGAGAGATGGATCCCCTTGTCGAATACCACATTGGCCATGAAAAAATCCCGACGACCTCCATTTATAAGAGTGGAGAACCATATTATCTACCAAATGCAGAATCATGGTCCTCCATTCATTGCAAAATCCAAACTGCTTCATAACCTTCATGAGGAATGCCCAACTCACCGATCATAAGCCTTGCTCATATCAAGCTTAATTGCCATATTGCCTCCCCAATGTTTGTGATCAATAACCCAATCATTTCTTGAGCCATAATGATATTGTCAACAATCTCTCTCTGCGAACAAACCCACTTTGTTCCGGAGATATAATCCGAGGAAGAATATTAACCAATCTTCGTGCCAATAATTTAGATATAATTTTGTTGACAAAATTGCACAAACTGATCGGACGATAGTCATTGAGCGCTTTGGGATGTTTGGATTTAGGAATAGAAGCAAAAAAGTACTTGTGATAGATCTTGGTAGAGCAAATCCGTCAATGAATAGGCATACTGCCTCAAGTATATATTTGCAGATAATTGGCCAACAGGCTATAAAAAAGGACAGTGAATCCATCAGGACCCGACGAACTACCAGGATCCATACTCTTGACAGTAGCAAATAATTCCTCCATAGATGGTTTAGCAATCAACGAGTCATTATCCTCTTTAGAAATAAGACTAGGTATATGATCAAGGTATATCATCTAGAACAAAATGAGGGGATGAAAATACCTTACTGTAATGATCATTGGCCTCTTGCTGAATGTCTTGCAAAGAGGAGAGAGTCGAGCAGTAGCAGATAGAATATGGTGGATATGTAGGCGATTACGTTTGGAGGAAACGCATGAATGATAGAACTTGTGTTGCGATCACCTGCTCATCCATTTAACTCTTGTTTTTTGCTTCCAGTATGCGTCTTCTATACGAAGTGCTGCTTCAACTGAGCCGGCGAGCAACCATTGAGGACGAAGAGAAGGGTTGGCTTCATACTCCGCTTCAATCGCAGTCACACGTCTTCTGTCTTCTTCACTTCTGAAAGATGTCTCCAAACGTAGCCCGACTCCAGGAAGAGAGAGCCCTTCTCGTAGCCCCAAGTCGAAGACCAATACGTACGAGAGCATTGACATGATCAACTGACATCCAGCTGACTCCACCACCGAGAGAAAAGTATCATGATCTTTCCAAAAATGTAAAAACCGAAATGGCCGAGGCGACGAAGGCTTCTCACTCTCAAGAGATAGCAATATAGGAGCATGATCCGATTCCGATCTATTTAAATGCATGGACGTCGAGAGAGGGGCCCAAGCCAACCATTTCGAGTCAAGTAATACTCTGTCAGCCGAGACCCCATCTTAGGTGACCCACATTGCCTGTCAACCCAAGTGTACAATTACCTGTGTACGAAACTTCATGTAAGCCAGCAGCAGATTGAAACTCCTAGAAGTCCTTCATAGACACAGAGCATGGTGGTAGGCCTCCAAATTTCTCCTCCATACTAGTAATGGCATTAAAGTCGCCACTAACCAGCCAAGGATAATTCTATCTCTGTCGAACCAACAATAGTGATGCCATAAGAGTCTTCTACCCTCCTTAGTGTTACTCCCATGCATAGCCGATAATAAAGACAACTCCGCAATAGCGGGGATGAGACAGTGACCGTAAGACATTGATCAGAAGAATCAACAATGATATCCGATGACTGTCGAGCCATAATCCATTATTGCCTTTACTATTGCTACAGAAGTTTGAAACCCAGCTTGAGTTGATAAGAAAGAAGCTTATCCGACTGAACTTTAGGTTCAATGAAATAACTATAGGAACTTATTAGTTCGACATAGAGATTTAAGTCTCTTAAAAGCCATGGCATTAGCAATTCCCCGAATGTTCCAGCTAAGGATTTTAATCATGAGAGGAGGATGAGGGTTGAGTGCTGGTAATCTTAGATGAGGATCGGAGGAGGCGAGGCACTGGGGGTGGTATGATCTTCTTCTTCTTTTGACCACCTTAGGGAGCTGGAGGATGAGGAGGGAGTGTCTCTTGTATGGGGATCGTCATAACTGGGTTAATGCCATCCGTGACCGCCGTCGTCGTCTCTCCAACTGGAGCAGTCGAGGATCTGGAGCGGTCGAGGATCTGCAGGGAGATGAGCTTCAGACCGCTTGCCGTTCCTCAGCTTCTACTTCGTCCGCCTACGATCGGAGCTCGCCGTCCTATAGAGGTTGTTCTTACTCAGAAGTGAACGGGTTTGCAGAAGCGTGTAGAGCCGGGCTGAGAGTTGGTGGTGGTGATTGATGAGGGGAGTTGACATGGGAAGTGACACGGAAGTAATGGCTACGGAGGGAATAATTTTTGATCGGAAGGCGGGTCATCAGAGATAGGTTCCCCATCAGCTGAGTGGGCTAACCGCTCATCCCCTGGCTGTTGGGAATTAATGTCACCCGTATTAATGACTGGATTAGATGTTTCTCCATGTTCATTACCAATAGGGGAATCATTGATGTCAGCAACCAAAAGTTCTTTGTTCTTGAGTTGAGGAGGGTTTGCTTTAGTTGGGGCGTGTTTTGCATGAGTCCCGTATGTGACCTTGGTGTTTGCAGATTGAGCAGTACTTTGGGATGTTTTCGTACTCAATTTTCGAGAGATGGTCCTGCCATTAGGTAAGTTGATGCGAACCATAGGAGGGAGGGGCTTACATGCGTCAACCTCAACGAATACGCGAGCTGTGCTAGGTCTGGCAAATTCCTCAGTGGCCCGATCAAGTTTCAGAGGGGTTCTAATCCCAAGAAACAATGGATAATAGTGCATTTTTGGCAAACAACTGATGAGGGAGACCAGGCAAAGAGACCCATGTAGGGGCCAAAGGCGACTCCTGAGAGGCGCATAAATCTTTCGACCATCGAAACACACGCATAGAAGCTCATGATAAATACCATGTCTCCCGAGCCCTAAGGCGGAGGAAGTCCACCTCAAGAGTAGGCTGGATAATAATATGCTTCGGATCAATGACCCCAACCTTCACCTCTCCAGCAAACTGGAAGCCCATGAAAGCTTTTCGAATCACATCTATCGATGGCCAAGCATGGAAAATTTCCGATCAGAGCAAACATGAAAGGTTGAACCAAGATCTGTTCATCATCCTCCGAGAAGGAAACGATGGAGACCCCTTTCGAAAATGAAGGAGGACGAATAGAGATCGATTGGGGCTCCGAGACAACCCCAACCACTTCTGCAAACGTCCTCGACGCCATGAACCGTCAAGACAGAAAAACACGATGGTCAAGTGATCCAACCGCGTGGGTGAGAGACGCCGGTCCGGCCAGAGGCCAAGCCGGAGTCGGTGGAGATTAGGGTTCTTGGCGCGGCGCTCCTCTCCAAGGAGAAGAAGGGAGCGATCTCATATATATATATATATATATATATATATATATATATAAATATATATATATAATATATAAATATATATATATCTAATATTTTTATATATATATATATATATATTATATATATATATATAAGATATATAATAATAATATATATATAGTATATATATATATATATATATATATATATTTTATATATATATATATATATATATATATATATATTATATATATAATATATATATATATATATATATATATATATATTATATATATATATATAATAAAAAAAATATATATATATATATAATATATATAGATATATATATTTTATATTATAATATATATATATATATATATATATAATATATATATATAATATATATAATATATATATATAATATCTATATATATATATTTATATAAAATATATATATATAATTATATATTATATATATATATATATACAGATTTATGTATTGTTCATATAACTCTATATATATTTATAATTATCTTCTATCATACCTACCACTACAACAACAAGTATTCCAAGCAATCAATTAATACATTAAAATATCTAAAAACGTTTATACAACATATATTTATTTATATATATATCCAAGATAATTTAAATAGCAAAATAATATATATTAAATTTAATATTCAATTTACAAGGGTTTACTAGACCATAAAATGAACCAATACCTATATATCATCTATACTTCTAACATGGACGTCTTTCGTCTCACTACTCGCTAGTGGGCTTGGGCTTGGTTCGGCCAGTCCAGACTGGTTTGGTACAACCGGGTCTTCCATAAGTCAATAAACCTTAATAATAATAATTAAATAATAAAATAATCTTGGGTAAGGGTAAGTCGCAAGTTGGCCTGTTTTCTAGTTAGAACAATCTTAGGATCGGCCTTCCCCTACCATGGCTAAACACTAGTCAAAGCACGCTACTGTACTATCCGTGCCATGATTATAGTCGTCTTGTACTCTAAAACTCATCTGTGGCTAAAGTCATCTATCGTAATATATCTAATAATTATTTACAAAAATTCTAAATCACTATTAAATCAAATAAATGAATAAATAATATTCAAAATATTTTCGGGAAGGGGAGCTACACTTGGGTTATGCGATATCTGGATCCGGATTGCAGCCTTCGTGGATCCTTGTCGTTCGGATACTGATCCATCTGACGCCGTGGACCATCTCGCACTTCATGAGGATGTGGTCCCATACTGCTGCTGCTGTTGATGATCTTATTTTAGTTTCTATCATTATGGACTTAGTTTATGTAGTTGATTTTTTGTATGAGTACACTCTATGTTTGTGGATCTTTAGACTTTATCTGCAGTTTATCATTATTATGGTGGTTAGCCAGTAAATTTCTTCTATAGTCTTCTGTTTGTTTGAGTTTGATATACATATTTGTTATGCATCATTGATAAATGACAAAAGGGGAGATTTATTTAATATTCATCTTTTTATCATACCTATGAATCTATGTTTGGGAGAGATATGTATATCAGGATAAGGAACATTGGCTTACAGAGAAGCTAGTTTTATGGGGGAGCTATTTTAACGGAGGAGCTACTGCTTCTATGCATGACTAGACTACTTGGGTCCAGGTATGAACATTGATATACAAATATCATTTTGTCAATTATCAATATGGGGGAGATTATTACCCAAATCACAGTCAACCAATATTGAGAAAATTGAAATAGATACTTGTCATAATTCAATATGACACATCAAGACATAACTCATTGCAAGACGGATGTCGGCTCTCTCCTAAGTACAAGACAGATGTCGGATATCGGATGTCGGCTCTCTCCTACATTTTAAGTCTGTATTTTTACATTTATTGAGTCTAGCTAAATGTACACAGAGTAGCACTGAGTATTCTGGGCCTATACCTTTTCTTCAAACAAAACCAAAAGCTCACCAAACCAAACTAGCCCACAAAAGTCCATTTGAGCAATTCTGTACTATGGAGACAGAGTTGGGGCCGAACTCTGCCTCCACATAGAGTTCGGGCCAAACTTTATCCCCTAAATTACAAGACCCTAATTTTAGGGTTTGCTGTATGCTAGTTGTCCAACGGCCAAAAATTTGAATTCTTGACACAGAATTCTGGCCGAATTCTGCCTATCCCAACTAGTATAAATAGGCCTTGAATTCTCTCATTTTCAATCATCCAATTATCTCTCTTCTCTTCTCTATAAGCCTCATACAAGCCTTAACCTTCTCATCTACTAGCCATAAGCTTCCTAAGCCTCAAAGTGCTCACTGCTATTCAGTTAGGAGTTTATGCAAGACTCAAGAAAGTCGCTTGAAAAATTTCAAGCATCGCCACAGCGATCTTTGTAAAAAGTTGACGTGCTCTTCTGAAGAAAAGGTATGGGGTGTAACTACTATTTCACAAATAGTGGATTTAATCCTGAGCTAGAGTTCTCAGGCCTGGACTAGTCCTCCACGAGGAAAACCAAGTTAAAAACGACTGTGTTTGCGTATGCTCTCTTGATCTTTTTATTTCCGCATTTACTACTCTGATTATTTACTGTTGGTGAAAAGGGTTTAATTTTTATTTGGATATAATTGTTATAAACTCTATTCACCCCCTCTAGAGTTGCCTACCTGTTGTTTACTAGAAACTGCCTTTAGCGAACTACTTGAAGAATACAAAATATGTTGGACAAGTACAAGCAATCTCGCAAGGTGATTAAGGCACACACAACCAAAATAGTTAGACTATCTAGTCTTATTAAAGACATAAAGAGACATCTACTATCGGTAACACGGAGGAGATAGCCAAGCTTAATGTTGACTATCATGAGGCTATCCTCACAATTGAGAAGAAAGAAAGCGATTGTGTCAAAGTGCAAGAACTTTATGACATAGAGAATAGAAGACACTTAGTCACTGAGCAAAGAATAATAGATGTGACTACCAAATATAGGGAGTCTTGTGCAGTCTCTAAGAAATTGGAGACCAAATTGGGCAAAAAGGTCATTTCTGTTACACGGCCTAAGGTTAGTCCCAATGTCAAGCAAACATCACAAAGGACTAAACCAAAGAAAGCAAGTAAGTAACATGTTTCTCACAATCATGCTTTCACTTACAGGTTTCCAAGAAAGACACACAAGAATGTCAATACAAAAATAAAGAGCATATTTTCAAAACTCACATGCATATAGTGTGGTACACACGGACATATATCACAATATAGAGTTAGAAAGCTTGTTGACAATAATTTTCTAGCTTGGATTCCTAAAACTAATCATAAAGGACCCTTGAAGAAATGGGTACAAATTAAGGATTTATCTACTCATTTTGTTGGTGGACCCTCAACCCTCTCATGCTAGAAGTAAGTGGATACCCGATAGTAGATGTTCGTGGCACATGACTGGTGATGCATCTTTGTTCGCTATGCTATCGACAAAAAAGAATGATAGTTTCCTTCGGCAACAATCTGAGAGGTGATATTATCGGTAATGACACTGTTGTCTCCCTATCCAGTAATAAAAGACGTCTGTTTAGTTACAGAATTGAAACATAACCTATTAAGCATGTCATTTGGCAGATAATGGTTATGGTATCAATTTTGTAAAAGATAAATGTTCTATATATGATATGTCATTTGGTAATCATGTATATGAAGGGATTAGGGAATACAATATTATGTTTTCTTGTTAGTAAGTACTAACAATGCAGAAAAGTGTCTGGTAGCCAACCAAGATGAAAGCTGGCTTTGGCACATGAGGCTAGGACATGCAAATATGGACACTATCTCACGGATATGCACCAAAAATCTAGTAAAAGGACTCCCAGAGATTACATTCAAGAGAGATATGGTATGTGCTGACTGTGAAAGGAACAAAGCAACTAGGTCTTCTTTAAATCCATCAATGATGTAAGTACTTCTACACCCTTGCAGTTGATTCATATGAATTTATTTGGTCCTAGTAGAGTCACCAGTCTTGGTGGTAGCTTTTGTTATAGTCGACGATTTCTCTCGATATACTTGGGTTTTCTTTTTATCAAACAAAAGTGATACCATTTTTGAATTTCAGATATTTTACAAAAAGGTACAAAGCAAAAA
>JANAVB010011389.1:12500-20509 GCA_029216955.1 Iris pallida
GATAAACTCTATTGATTTATAAATATTTATACAAAGCCTAATACGTACGTGCCCCTTATACACATAAGTATTCATAACATAAAATTCCCAAAACTAAAATGTTATTCTAAGGAAGTCGTCATCCTATTTTCTAAATAAAATATTATTTAAATAGAAATAACGTATTTAATGTACTTAAACAATATAATAATAATATACTTTCTAGAACAAAACATAAATACCAATATAATAATAGTTAATATATACACCTGTATGAACGTCTCTGGACTCTCTACTTGACTACATGAGCTTGGATTTGGTTTGGGTCCAGTCCGAACTAAACTGGTACAACCGGGTCTCCTACAAGTCAATAATCAATAATAATTAAATAATTATATTATTTATAGGGTCATGTTACAACTTAGCCTGCTTTTCCTATTTAGGACATCACTATGGCTCGGCCTTCCCTGGCATGGCTAATACACTAGTCAAAGCATGCCACTGCACTATCCGTGCCACGATTTCTAGTTATCTGGTGCTTCAAAACCCAATCATGGCTAAAGTTATCTACCGTAATCATTAACTAATTAATTATTTATAAAAATCTAAAAATCACCATTTAAATCAATTAAATAATAAATAAAAATATTTTAAAATTTTCAAGAAGGGGAGCTACAAGATCAATAGTCACAGATCTAGCGACACTGATGATGAGGATGTATAGAACAAATCCAAGACACCGGAAGATACTGCTACCAACGAGGGCTATCTGGAAAGTCTACCGAAAAGAATAAAATTCATGCCAAACCATCCAGAGACACTCGTAATAGGTGATGTATCCATAGGCGTAACTACACATTCTTTTACTAGAGATATAGCAGTAAATATAGCATTTATTTCTCAAGTAGAACCTAAAACAGTAGCAGATGCTTTTAATGATAAATTTTAGATTGAGGCGATACAAGAGGAACTTAATCAACTTAAGAGAAACCAAGTTTGGGAACTTGTTTCTAAACCTATTGGTCAATCAATAATTGGTACCAAATGGGTGTTCCGAAATAAACTTAGAGAGGTTGGACAAGTTCTACGCAACAAAGCACGTCTAGTGGCACAAGGTTATAATCAAGAAGGGATTGATTATGACGAGACATATGCTCTTGTTTCTAGATTAGAATCCATTCGCATGTTTTGTACATTTGCATATTTTTATGATTTCAAACTTTATTTAAATGGACGTAAAAAGTGTATTTTTAAACAGATTTTTGAAGGAAGAAATTTTTGTGAAACAGCCCCCTGGTTTTGAAGATTTTTAAAAACCTGATCACGTTTTCAAGCTTCGAAAAGCTCTATATGGTCTCAAACAAGTGTCTTGTGGTTGGTATGAATGCCTAAGTGCTTTCTTTCTTGTAAATGGTTTTTTAAAAGGAAGAGTTGTTACAACCATATTTATCTAATCTTCAAATGATAATATTTTATTTGTGCAAAGTTATGTATAGGATATTATTTTCTGTTCTACTAACGAAAAAATCTGTCAAGATTTTGCTAAGTGTATGCAGAGTGAGTTTGAGATAAGTATGTTGGGGAGAGCTCAACTGCTTCCTAGGACTTCAGATCAAACAACACTTGCAGGGAACATTCATCAACCAAGCCAAGTACACGAAGGATTTACTGAAGAAGTATGACTTCGACAACGTAAAGCCTATCGGAACTCCAATGACAACATCAACACGGCTTGACATTGATGAAAGTGGCAAACTAGTCGACCAATGTAAGTATCGAGGTATGATTGGAAGTTTACTTTACTTAACTGCTAATCGCCCTGATATTATGTTCAATGTTTGCATTTGTGCATGATATCAAGCTAATCCTAAGGAATCACACCTATGCGACGTTAAGCGTATCTTTTGATACCTTAAGGGGACTTCTATAGTCGGTTTATGGTATCCCAAAACCACATCTTTTGACCTAATTGGTTACCCATATGCTAATTTTGCTGGATATAAAGTAGACCGTAAAAGTACCAGTGCTACGTGTCATTTTCTAGGAAAGGCTTTAGTCTCTTGGTTTAGCAAAAAGAAAAACTATGTAGCGCTATCAACAACTGAGGCTGAGTATATCGCCGCAGGATGTTGTTGTGCTCAGATTTTGTGGACGAAGCAAACCCTAGAAGACTATAATCTGCACTACACAAAGATTCCTATATTGTGACAACACTAGCATGATTAACTTGACTAAGAACCCAGTATGTCACTCACGCACAAAGCACATAGAAATTCGTCATCATTTCTTACCTGATCACCAACAACACGGGGACATATGCTTATAATTTATTGACACAGATCATCAATTAGAAAACATTTTCACAAAACCAATAGCTGAAGTTCGATTCAATTATCTGCGTCGAAAGTTAGGCATACTTAAATTTTTAGAATCATAATGTGTTATGATTAATAAAAATGCTTAAAATTTAATATTTCAAGATTTATTAGTTGAAATTATTTTGGGTACAAGCCGAAAGGGTCGTTCTGTCATAGAGGTGTAAATAGCCTGAAACGATACGGTGCATTAGTCTTCGAACTACCTTTAGCTGGGATCCGGCCCCTACAGCTCACCCAAAGTAATGAACATTAATTAAATCGAAGAGTTAAAAGTTATTAAGCTATTTCTATAATTTATAACTCATAAATGAACTGAAAATAGAGTGGCCAAACTCGGACTGAACTCGGACCGAGTTCTGACCGAGTTCAGGCTAAACATTGTGGGGTCTTTTTCATTTAAACAGCAGCTTTCTAGTCGACCCTACCTCTTCTATTACTCCTTCTTCTTCCACACAGCCGCCCGAAAAACCCAAGAACCCAAACCCTAGCTCTTGGAAACCCCCCTTCCAAGGCTTCCAAACTCCTTTTTTTGGATCTAGCGGCTCTATGAAGGTGTTCTCCATTTCTATCCACTCTTTTTGTGAGGTATATCTCTCATTTTCTCATAATTTTAAATTCTATGGCTCCTAGGCTTCATAAGAGAAAGAAGAGAGATTTTGCTGCTTCATCCTCCACTTCGGAGTACGAATCAGTTAATGTGTTTAGTCCCACTCATTTCGACGACGAAGAGGATTTTGGCACCAATTTATTTTTGACTTTGGAAATTTCGAACTCTTGGTTTAACCAATTTCGATACCGAAAAATTTGCCCCCCAAATGGATAAATTTCACTGTTCTATTTAATTATGCCTGTACTTTTAAAAACATGGGACTACAAAATTTTCTTGAGACTTCTAGTGATATTTATGAAAATTATGTACGTATGTTTATTGCAATTTACAAGAAGAAGGCGACAACAATTATTCATGTGTCAGAGGAAAAGAACTTGAGTTTAACTCGGCTAACTTGAGTGAGCACTTCCATATGCCTGACAATGGCGAAGCTCTAGTCGAGATTATCAAAGTTCAATTCCCTCCAGACATGACCCTTGATTCTCTTAAGGCTGCTATGTGTCATCCGGGTCCGGTCCTCCGGTCTCGGTTGTACGCAAAGCACCTGAACCAGCACTTTTATGAACTCCATCTGTAAAGCCTACTTCCCAAATTTATTTCTATTTTTATTTATTTTTAGTTTTGATTATTTTTCGAGTTAGAAAATATTTTTATTTTATTTATTATTTAAATCTTTAAAAGGGAATTTGGATTAAGGAAGGACTTTGTCAATTTGTTTTAAAATTAATTTAGTATTTATAGAAAATATTCTAGAATTGTTTTTATCAATTATTATTTTACAATTTGACATTTATACTTGTAGAATTATTTTCTTTATTACTATCATTTATTTTAAAGATTTGCTTTTATAAATTCTATTTTTAAATACTATTCGATAATGTTTAGTTATTATTTCAAATTCCTATTATGATTAAATACCTATTTAGATTCGATCAAATATATTTTTGATTTAAATCTATAGGGAGATTGATCATGAATCATATTTCTTCCTTATTTAGGATTCCCATCTCCTATATAAAAATGAGACAAAAGTTTGTTTTCTCACAAACTTCTTCTCAAACTAATTCCATCACCTCGCCAAATCCTCAGCCTCCGAGTAACTCCACCGGCATCGTCCACCCATCGCCACCACAATACAACCAACACAAATTCCGTGTCTACCACCATCACCATCGTGTCAGTCATGTCTGAACCCGTGTGTCTGTGTCCTCATCCATTCAGTTATCCAGTTCTTTACACCAGTACAATTCTCATGTTCGAGTCGGACACGAATACAGAACTTAAAGAAATTCGGTGTCAAACATCTAGACACGATCCAATACACAGCAAAAATTTAAGAAGAAAACCTTAACGCTAACCTTCTCGATGTCGTAGCCACCGACGACCTCCAATAACCCGTGCCTCCTTGTCACGCCACTACCGTACCCGGCGAGTCACCTCGCTGACCCAGTGCTCCTCCGGCCTCTCCGACCGTAGCCTCCTACCAGCTCGCCACTAGTTCTTCCGTGCCCGACCTCCCCAAATACACCCCACAACCGCGTCCAAACCCCCGAGACTCCACCCTTGTTACTAGCAACTGCCACCACCAAATCGACATCACCATTCCACCACCGCCATGGCCAACCGACTACCACCACTGCAAGCCCCAACCCCGCCCTAGATCTTCTCCAACAACCAAAATATAGTGACTACCTACCTCTAGCATCGACGACCACGCCACCATGGCCGTGCGCCTTCGTCGAATGCCGTACCAGCTAGATCCGGCCACGTCCTTCCACTCCTCCTTCCTGGACTACCGCCACCGGTACGGAGCCATGTAAGTAGCTGGAACAACCCAATTCTCCACCAGCAGGCTGCTTTACCAACGTCGAGGAAGTCTCTGCAAGGCCTTCGCCAAAGCTGCCGTTGTCGTCTCGCCATCTCCGTCGAGAGAGGGCAAGATGCCACGCCGCCATGCGGGAGCCCACCGATGAGCGCCTCCCTTTCCTCTCCTTCTCTCTATGTTTTCCTTCTCCCCACCTTTTCTCTCTCTCCCTCTCACTGTCCCCAATTTCTTTTCTTTTCCTTTTTCTTTGAGAAGGGGTCAGTACAAAGTAAACGTGAGAAAGAGATAAGCTTGTTGGGTGGGCTTTAGGAAGTAATGGGTCGGGCCTCCATTGAGAGGAATTGGTTTTATTTTTCTTTATTTTTATTTTTATTTTTATTTTTTATTTTAGGCTAGGGTTTTGGGCTATTAGTAAAGGAAGATATGTATTATTGTATTAATATACGTACACGTATTTACGAATAATAGTCAGTATAATACTATTTAGAATTATAGTTATTTTGGAATTATATGAAACTATATTTTAAATGTATTTATGAAAATTATATTATTATATATATTTCATGGTATTTTAAAAGTAGAACTTGGGTCTAGAGCTCATCAAGATTTGTTTTGTTTAAAATAAATCTTTTAATTATTTTATTGTGCCTTTTGTATTTCTAATAAGATTTCTAAAATAGATTTATAATTATTTCCTATTGTATTTTAACAAAATTTAGGGTTTAGCTCTAAAAAGAGTTTTCTATGATTTTCGAGCTACCTAAACTATTTTAACTAGTATTATATTTTTCTAGTATAATAAATATTTTCTAAAGAGATATATATTTATTTATACGAATTTTCTCTTAGATTTTCATCTTGACTGTTACTAGTTATACGTTCATATTTTTCGTGATTCTGACTACTTTATATCGACCCTAGGCTAATAGGACTGTCCCGGACCCAATGACACGGTCTGTTCCATTATTAGAGGCCGTCTTGCATACTTATTATATCTACAACTATTTTGTGCCAACATGATCAAGTCACACAACAACTGCAACTAAACGAGGCAAGTACACGATTGCTTTATGTGCTTATTACATTATAATGCTATCTTTCATTATGTTTCATTGAGTATCCTATCGAGACACGATAGACTCATTGTATCATTGATCGTTTATTGACTGTTTAGTTAGTCGTGAGGGAAAATGCTAAGTAGGTTTCTGAACAAACCCAAATGAATGTTAATGTGGATAACTAAGTCATACACCTCACGTATGGGTTAGTCGTATAAAAAATATGGATAGCGATCGTATGATGTGCCGTATTATCCCAGTCGTTCACATGTGAAAGGTATTTCAAAGCACTGTTTGATTAGTTTTACTTGTTTATGTTTATTTTCTAGTTGTCTTCTTCATACATGTTCCAGTTAGTAGTTTCTTGTACATGTTACCCTTTTCAGTTCATATAAATATTTCTTTACTGTTACATTGCTTTTCTACTGTCTAGCTTATTTTGTATTAAGTTACATTATTGTAATAGAGTTGTACTTTGCTCCTTTCCTGACTGGATCCTTGTAGGTGACTTGGCATGCCTCCTACTTTTATGATATGGACTATGCGGGAGAAATAGAGACCTTGGAGGTCGACCTTCGATTCTAGATTAGATAGTTCTTTATTTTAGAGGGTTTGTTCTCGAATGTCATTTTTATGTATTATTGGATTTGTAAGTAAAATACTTATTGCAAATGAGCAAATAGATGTGATTTTGTTATATTGGGATTGACATTGAGGTCTAGACAGCATATTACCGCCGATGTTGTGGCGTAGGTCGGACTTGGCTACGTACTTTTATTTCGAAAAGCGGATGTGGGTCATGACAAGTTTTTTTGGTGGCCCATGTAGGTATGTTTTTGTAAAATTATGCGAACTCGTGGTAGTATCTAATTTAATCATAGTACTACAGGCCTGCGACTAGAAAGTGCTCATTCATAATTAGGATTAATTTGATTTTAGGAGGATGACTAGGAGTAGGAGTCCTTTATTCAATTTGACTGTTGGGTAGTTAAGGTTGCTAAGTAGGCCATATGATTTAGCCAAGGATTTAATGAATTCTAAACCCTATTAAATGAGTTTCATAAAGGACACACTACTGTATTTTAATACGATGGTATGACCAATGGTGGGTAGACTATTCGTCTAGACTTCCTAGGATTCAATTCCTAATCTTGATAATTCGTGCAATTTTATTTTCTGTCTTCTCTAACATCGTCATATCGTATGGTCTGTATTGCTTATTTAGTTTCCATTAGCCATAATAATTATTTTTCTAAGAGTCAACATTCTATTTCCATCTATTGAGTTTTGAGCCTAACCTGATTCAATTATCCATATATTAATTCCAAGTCATCTTCGTTCATTTTGTAATCGATTTATTCTCAAATTTGATACCTTTACTTAAGGACAGATACTTACTCTTTTCCTATCATGATCGACTTGTTTGAATTTTAGAAGCTTCTTTGAAAATTCTTATGAACATAGTTTGAAAGAATATTCGGTGACCTATAATGGCAAGGCAGATGCGCACTGTCGCCATTTATTTGAATTATGGAGAATACGGATTCACTGCAGCCAGTAGCGCACTGGCAAGGCATGACCCCTAAGTTGAAGTAATTTCGGATAAGCGTAGGTTATCGAATATTATTAAAACTATGTCTTAGTTGTTCTATTTGATCTTTGAGTTGTTATGTCAGTATTAGATATAATGGATAAAGTATTCGATACCATATCATATGTGAGTCGTGACACCAAATGTTTATTGCAGCTAGATATACACTGGCAAGGCATAGATTCTCGGTGAAACGACTTCGTATATGCTTACAGTTTTCGAATACTATAGAGACTATATCTTTTATTGGCATATTTTAATGTCGTCTTCTCGATGAGCCTTGTAGTCCCTTTCTTAACCATCCTATTAGTTCCCTCCTAGTAATCATTTAGGACATTTTGATTCCATTTCGCTTGAATCATAGTCGTACCTAGATCTTGATTCTATAATCGTGCCTAAATAATTTAGCTTAACTAGTTGATCGTGCCAAAATGATTTCAATTTTGATCGCTCTTAAATGACTTTGATCGTGACAAAAGTATTTTGACTATAATCTTGATCGTGCCAAATCATAACTTTTTGAGATTTTGATTCAATCCACAATTATATGTGACCTATTTTGATCGTT
>JANAVB010011390.1:0-20758 GCA_029216955.1 Iris pallida
CAGTTCCGACGACCCCCAATGACGTAACGGCGAACTTCCTACTGTAGCATTTTTCGTCTTTGAACGGGTTTGTGAAGACTCCATAGAGGATAATCCTTTAGACGACGGCTTCTTAGCTGCAATAGTTGACACCTTTGGGCTGGAGATGCTTGTCTTCTTCCCTCTCCCTCCACGGGGACTTTCCGCACGGAATTGCAGGAGGCAACGGGAGTGCCTCGTCTTCCGAGCTCGGATGTTGTAATCTTTGGAAGACGGATGGCCGGTCTTCTGTTACTGCCGTGTTGTTGCAACAGCATTGACGATAATCTGGGTGCATGATGTCCCTGTGAGGACTCTCTGCACGCTGAGGCTCCTTCTCTTTCTTTGCGTTTGTGGAGGATAGCTTCACGCAGGTCAGAGGAACCACTTTGTCCGTTTGCCGTCGGGGGCTGGACTCGAGTGGTTTTATACAACTTCCCGTCAGAGGCCCGCGTAATACTCAGCGGGACGCCCCGATAGTCAGAGGTTGGGACAGCTGTCTGGACTTGATGAGTCCCCGCTGCCCTAGACTTTTTCTTTTTAGCACTTGTGGGTGCATAATAGGAAGAGTCCACATTAGGTATCACAGAGTCTGGATTCTCATCCAGCGAGTGATCAGAGTTAGGACCGCATGAGAGTCGGTCGAAAACTGATCGAGAGAAGCACGGTAGAGGCGCTATGCGGCTAGCGTTGGGTGCCGTGCAGGCTATCTGCATGCGACTGTCTTCTGTTGTGGGACGAGTTCTTATGCGGTTAGGAGTCACGGCCGTGCAGGCTGTCCGCATACGGTTGGCATCTGTGGCTGCATGGGTTTTCTGCAAGCGGTTGACTTTACTAGCCGCATGAATCTCATCCATGCGGTTGGGAACTGTAGCTGCATAAGTTATGCGGCTGACAGCAGTGGCCGCATAAGTTTTCTTTGTGTGGTTGACGGTTGTGGTCGCATGGATTTTCTTTCTGCGGCTAATACCCTTCTGCGGTTCAGGTTGAGTAGAGACCCTCTTTGCCCCTGCAAGTCCAGCATCATAGTGTTTTCTTCTGTCGGACTTGGGGGCAGCAGAGGTGTCTGCGATCTGAAGTAGGGCCGCAGGAGAATCTTTCTCGCCGTCTTGAGCGACCGAGGGTATCCCATCGAGGGCTTGGGGAGGAGCAAATGACTTTGGCCTCCACTCTTTGCGAGCCTTCGTGGTGCGGGTGCATTTCTGGACCGGGCCAGCATTGCCTTCAGAGAGCATCTCTTCGAACGCCTGTTGGTCGAAGCGGACGACCATCTTCTGTTGTGTGGAGCCAAGTTTGGCTGCATCCGATTGCGTCACCAACTCCTCAGCCGTGGAGAAGTTAGTCCCCAGCAGAGTCGCCATCGTGTTTGCCATTGATTGTAAAAGAACAGAACAATTATCGGAGGACTGAACTTAGACTCACAATACAAACTCGCTCGTACAAAGAAAGCCTAGGGACGAAAACCTAGGTACAGCAGACTAAGTACGATTGTTTATTTTGATTCTGGGAGGTGACGATAGAGGCTCGGGAAAGCGACGGCCGCTCTGCCTTACTCCTTGGACGATCAGTATGCAGCCTTGGCTCGGGGAAGATCTGCTTGGCGTTGACGAAGAAAGGCTCTTCTTACTCTCCTCGGGTGGCTCTCCTGGCTTCTCTCTCTCTGTGAGTATCAAGAAGAAAGGGGGGAGCTCTCTCTGTGTAGATCTCTCTCTTCTTATTTTTTTATTCTTTTGTTGCCGACCTCTCTCTCTCTCTTCTTCTTCTTTTTTTTGCATGGGGAGGATGCTGGCTATTTATAGGAGTGGGGTGTGATCATTAGGGTTTGCTGATGATTATCTGTTTGGAATGTCGGCGCTTCCTTCATTCTATCTGAGCCCTTGATCCTGATCATAATGAATCTCGGCCACTAATGCTGATAGCACCAAATCTTATGAGCAGTTAATGCTGACTGCTTTAAATCCTCGTGATTGATTATGCCAATATTTGATTGCTCGCCACGTGTCCTATTGGCTTGATGATAAATGATATGCCCTGATCTCGGCAATTATGATAATGGTGTCAAATATTCTTATTGGGATTCGGTTGAATCTTCAATGCAACGTGTTTTAATTGAAGGTCCTGCCAGGGCCGCATAGGATGGCCAACACTTGAACCGCAGGGAGATACTCTTCATGAGCCGCATGAGTCAATGCCTCATCGAGCCGCAGGGGACGAACTTTCCGTGAGCCGCATATGCGTAGTCTCTGCGAGCCGCAGGGGACGAACCCTCTATGAGCCGCATATGCATAGTTTCTGTGGGCCGCCTGAGTTAACATGGTATTGAGCCGCATAGACCGGGCTATGGGTGGACCGCATATGGCGGATTCCTGTTTAATCATTTTAGAGTGATTCCTCAAAGAGCCGTATGAAGCTGTTCTCTACTCGAGCCGCATGAGACTTTTGCCACGTGGCAATCTAGGATTTCTGACAGATCGGGTCAGAGATTGTCTTCTTTCCCCGAGGAGTCTGTCATTATGGCAGAGCCATTATGACGCTTTATGTCAGAGGCGTCGCAGCCGTCGAGTCGTGTCAGAGCATTAAATGAGGCCATTACTCCCGTAGCCAGCTGTGGGGGAATCACACGTGGCGTCAATTGAGCCGCATGTTCCTGCTGAACCGCATATATCCCCGAACCGCATGAGTCTGAGGGTCTTCTTTCGGGCTGCATGGGGCAACTCCAGTATGAGCCGCATAGGCTTGCTACCCAAAGCCGCATGGGCTATCTATGCTTTTATTCTAATATTTTCCATGCTTCTACACCACTCACTAGAAAACCATGTTTGACACTATCTAACACCCATTTAACACATGTATCTCATCTACAGGCTTTGTGACTCCACTTTGAGGCTCGATTCACATTCATTGCTTGGACGACAGACGAGTACATTCTCTGATAGTATTATTATATTGATATAACCTGTGATGCATGTTATGTTAGTGTTCTATCTTTATTCTGACACGATGGACTCACGGATTGGTATTTTATGGATTTTCTGATTTGAGATACGTAGTTTCATGCCTATCTTGAATAATGTAATCATGATTAATGCATCTATCGTGAATAATGAAATGCGTGTCAAAGAACCTGGATTCCATATGTACTAGTCGGGCGGGGAAATACCTAGAAGACATGTGAACATACCCTTTTCTATCCCATTGGTCTTTCGTGAATAATATCGGCCACACACGAAGGTGTATGGTTTGCCGGATATATCCCTCTAGCCGTTCACATGTCAAACTTGGTATTTCAAATCATTGGTCTTAACACAGTTTGTCTGAGTTGTCTACAACATATCTTGTATGACAGGTTTACTAATTTTTACATATCTGCTTGCTTCTCATATGATCTTGTACACTTGTCTTTTCATTATACATTGCCTCTACAACTTGATCATCAAGAATTTCATTATTATTTCATACTCATAGCGCTTGTCAATTATTTTGAACTGTTAGAGGTGACGTGCTCGTTCCTTTTCTGACTGGACCTGTTAAAAATATTACAGATGCTTATCCCGAGGACACTTGCCCTACTTACTATGGACCAGGAGATGGCTTAACTACCTTTGGCCCCGACACTCAGGAGTGATCGGGAGACTAGCTAGTAGACTTGGTTTAGTTTCATGTTTTAGACCTTGAATTGTAATAAGTCGAGATCTTGTTGTTATGAGATTATTATTATTTAGTAGTTGGTTTGTTGTTGTTATTTAGTCTTAGTTATAACTTCTGTGTTATTATATCGTGCTTAGACTGTGATTGAGATTTTATTATATCTATACTTGTCCTCCGTTCGGAGTTGAGATTTGATAAATATATTATATAATTGCGTGAGTTGTTGATTAGATAGTAACCTAGGACAGCGTTCTACCGCCGACACTGCGACGTAGGCTGGACGTACCCACTTCTCGTGCCCCTACACTAGATGCGGGTCGTGACAGTACTACTTCATCATAGGCTCCAGTTTGGATCTCTCTCCTTCGGTACATGTACAAAAGCCTTACAACCAAACACTCAAATGTGTCTGTATGACCGCTCCTTGCCTTACATACTCTATTGGGCATATGTCACCCCCAGTTTTCAAAAACAGGGGTATTTTTATCATTTTATATTTTTGAATATTTTTAAAATTTATTTTACTATTTATGATATTATTTTGGGGTTAAAATTTATTTTATTATTTATGATATTGTTTTGGGGTTATTTGAGTCGGGTTCGAATTTCAACTCAATCCGACTTGAAACGGGGACCCGGGGGGTAGTTTGACTCTAGTGGAACCCACACACTAGTTAGACATTGCCCACATGATATTAATTTTAGTCCACATGATATTAATTTTAGTTAGTAGTTGACTAATTATTTATGGATAGGTTTATTTTAATTAGAGACTTAAAACTAGACTAAATTGACCTCAACCTTTAACCCATTCCTAATTTAAATCAAATAGTTTAGTGGAGGGCATTTTGGACATTCAAATAGGGGACATCTCACCATTTTTGGGCAGCCACCTATGGGTGGGATAAGGAGTGAGTCACTCCTTCATTCATTTGTTTTCATCCACTTTCTCTCTCTTGTTCTTCCCTAAATTAATTTAGAAATGAACCTCCATTGATTTCATCTCCAAATCAACCCCTTCTTCCACCAAATCTTCTTTATTTCTCCTCTACTCCATGTTTAGAGGGTGCTAGCCAAGTTTGGGAGGATTCGGAGCTCGTTCGTGTCCTTTTAGAATCTCTACGTGTCGGTGTCGTGTCGGAAAGATTTTCCTTTGAATCCCTCTTTCGGAAGGTATAATATCTCTTCTAATCCATCCCTACATGTATATAGGAATATTTTGAACCCATAGGAATGACTCCCATGGTTGTATCTTCATTTGTGTCCATTTGGAGGTCATAGGAGTGTCCTTTGTGTTGTGGTTGTGTCAATATGGGAAAATTCCAAATTTGGACATACTATGTGTTGTTGTTATGTATGAATGAATTATTACATGTTTAATCTCATATTCTTGTATTGGAGATGTGTTCTATAGTGTCTCATATATATATATATATATATATATATATATATATATATATATATATATATATATATTAGTGTAGAGAGTGAGTTCTTGATATATTATGTTATATACTTGTGTTTCTTTTGTCTCAAACTACCTAAATTCGTCATAATATTTATCCACGTTCTTAGTAGCAATAGAAACTTAGAAATGTCATAACTTTTAGCTTAAAACTCCGATTTATCTTCCGTTTTTTTAAAAGAACCATATCGAAGTTAGCTTTCCAAATATATATTTTAATAAGCCAAATGCTTTCTGTAACTTTCTGTAAAATTATTTGAGTGTCAGCTGTACGAAAGATGAACGCGTTTCGATATTTTCTATTCCGGGAGCTTCTGGACACGAAAATGCGATCCGTTTGAAGTTTCGGAAAGCTAACACGAAGTACTACAACATACTTTAATTCTAGAATTTAGTGAATGTCCAATTGGTACAGTATTGGTTTTAGGTAGAAGAGTGACTATACGATATATGCATTTTGTGTAACCTATGAACCTATGTAGTATGGATATTAAATGAATATAGAGTATGTAATGCATGATATGTTAAATGAATGAAATGATATATATATGATATATATCCTCTTTACATTAATGTATATATATGGTTGAATGCAAACATGTAGGAATGCAATTAATGTAATATATGTAAGCAATGCATAAATGCATGAATGAAAGAATGATATAAAATGCATGCATGAAAGTATATAATGAATGCTAGATATAAATGCAAGGTATATATGTAATGATAGATATGAATGCATAATGTATAAATATTGTAAATGCAATATCAGATTTTATATGTAGACATAGAACCAATGTATAGCTGATATTTAGATTGAATGTTAGTTCATTTTAGGTTGTTCGAACACTGAACTGTCCATGTAAGCATATATACCTTCCTTTTCCTATTGCCAAGCCAATTTTAGTTTTCAATATAGTGGAATGTTTATGAATGTAAGGTTAACCTTCAACCCCTTAATTCGAAATGTTAGTTAATTTCAGTATTAGACAATGCATGAGTTGTATGCATATGGGATGTTGGCTTAATGGCAGATTTCAGATAACATGGTTCATTTTATGTGGTTAGTTACACCAGTTTATGGGATAGCTCACTTTAGTTTATATGTAAATATGGAACTAAACTGAGAATGAACTTCACCCTCTGCACAAGGACACCCCACTCTATATCAACCACCATGCCATGTAACCCTTCTCTAAATGATTTCTATAATATATATATAGATTTATTTAAAGTATAGATGCATGTTAGTTATAACTTAAATAGTCTCTACTCTAATGTATATAGATGTATACTTGTAGCCATGCATGTTAAGTATAATACATGTGTAATGTAGATGGGTTAGCTTTGTTCCATGTGTAGTGTAAACTCATATCTAGTGTTGATTTCTCTTTTCATGTACACCTTCATGTTCACACACACACACACATAGCTTTACATGTTAGTTCTTTTCTCTTATATATATATATATATATATATATATATATATATATATATATATATATATATATATATATATATATATATATATATATATATATATATATATTTTTTTTATATATATATATATATATATATATATATATATATATATATTTGTATATATATTTGTATATATATATATATATATATATATATATATATATATATATATATATAATGTTGAATATATATGAATGTTATGTATCTTGATATGTGACTTGTGTTGGCTTGTATAGCCTTGGATTTGTATGGTGTGTACTAGCTAGGGTAGACTGGTTAGGCCTAGTGAGACTTCATTGAGTCTAGGTTGACCCAGTTGACATTGCTTTGACTAGATAGTTGACTAGAGTTGACCAAGTGTTGACTTTAGCCTAGTTTGACCTAGACAGCATGTAGATGCATTGTAGCAGTCTATTTCCTTATTTTAGACATGTTGTAACTTGTGTTGCTCTGATTAGGAGATAGACACCTCTCCTCAGGCAGTACACCCTCTTCGGATATTCAGTTATCAGGCGTGTATATTCTCTGACCGTTTCATTCTTGTCTGGATTTACATTCTTGCTTTAGATTACTGTACTTGATGCTGACACGATCGTTATCACGGATTGGTACTATATGGATCTTCTTATGAGATGTTATCTCCTTGTATTCACTAAATACATATTGTGATGTGCGTTTTACTTACATATTGTATTTATTGAATACCCTATCATTGTACACTCATTGTGCATATTGTACTCTTATTATCACATTGAGCCATTGTACAAGCCATTATACAAGCCATTATATAAGGTAACGTAACTGAATTGGATCCTTGTGGATTGATTGGGGAGGGAGAGTAGAAATGGTTATGTGATCAATCCTATTGTATAAGAAATTGTATATGTCCATTGTACACCCACGTACAAAGGAGTCCCATTTTATTGTATAACCTAACCCGTTTACATAACCATATTGTGCTCTAAATCACATGTTGGTTACAGTTCTTACTTATCATATATAGATATTTTCTATTATCAAATTTCTGCTATTTTTCATATACATTCTCTTTCAACGTTTTCTGTACCTTACTCTATTGCATGCTTTATATTTCCTAACTTGATATGAACTGCGTGAGATATTTTGTGCTCGTTCCTGTCCTGACTGGACCTGTTGATAAATTTTACAGATAGCCTGGAGATTGTCTGCTAGCCTAGAGGAGACACAATAGAGGTTGCATAGATAGCTAGGATTTTGCTTATAGCTTATTTTCAGTTGTCTTGAGTTGTATTTATGGATTACTGTATTTGAGATTTGAGATGTTTTCTGGGTTGTGTATCTTAGACACTTAGATTTCTATCTGATGTATCTCTTTGTGGATTTCATGTTTTATCTATCTTCCATTATGCTCTACCTTAGATGTGATTGAGTTTACATTCTGCTATGTCACCCCCATTCGAGGAGTATAAACTGCTTAGCATTATATTTTTAGATGTTGTGACCTAGGACAGCGTTCTACCGCCGACACTGCGGCGTAGGCTGGACGTACCCCACTTCTCGTGCCCTTACTCTAGGGTGCGGGTCGTGACACGTTTTTAGTGGTGGCCCTTGCAGGTCGAGTTTGTGTAGTGGTATTCAAACTAGAGTACCACTACAGCCTGCAGTAGGATTAGGATATTTTTTTTGAAGGTACTCAATCACAGTTAGGATCCCTTGGAATATTCCTGGGACGACCCTTGAGAATCTTATTTTAACTTCGATTTGAAAACTCTTCTTCCCTTGATTTGATTTATCTTTACTTCTATTGTTGAATTTGAGTTTGTATTTATTGGTTTTGATGGATGGTTGTTGAATTTTGAATCTTGATGTTAGCTGTTGCATCCGAGTTTGTATTTATATGATTTGATGGATTTTTGTTCATTTATGAATCTTGATGTTCGTTGATAAATTTAATTTTTGGGTATCCATTGTTGATTTAATTTTATTTTTGTCAAGATAAAATTATATGGGCTAGGTCATCTAAGTTACGGAATCTAGTCTTCTACAGTCACATTAGCTAGCATGGTGAGGACATATAGTCTGACTTGAATATATTTCTCGGGTGTGGAAATTTAAGGTTTTCGCTGCCAAGCTAGCGGCATCGCAAAAATGTTAAATACCATGATTCTAGAGGTATGTGCTTAAGTCGAGGACTCTGTGATTATCGTAGCCTTGCTTACTAGTATGACGAGGATTTAGAGTACCATAATTTTGGATAGACGCATATGATTATCAGATTGTACCTTAAATATTTTCGAACATATTTTCTCTACTTTTGTTTCAGTCCCTCAAAAAAAAAATTATTATTGTTTGTTTTGCTTCTCATTATTTAACTTAGGAGTAGCTTTAGCTGCTTTTATAAACCTTGTGTAACTTCTTGCTATGAGTTTTTCATAATACAATGAATCGATGATTTTTGCTAGACCTTATCTTGGATTTGATATTTTAGCTCTGGGTTTCGAAATGGTTCCTTCCTTAAACAGATAAGCAGAACAGATTTTATCGTTATTTCTTTCTTGCTATTATTATTGTATTAAATAGTAAAAGTAATAATAATAATAATAATAATAATAATAATAATAATGAAACTGTCTTGATTTCATCAATCACCTAATTTGCAATATTGGTAGGAATCTGAATGTTGGTCTTGATATGGAATTTGATTTTTATATTGGGACATGAGAATATATGAATATATATATATAGCAGACACTTGTCTGATACGTATGCATGCTACACTTTGAATTCCAACCTATCTAAATATATATTAATATGTTGTTGATGTTTAAATTTTCAAAACCCTAATATTTCTGATACAGTACAGTAACAGAGACTGGTTCTCTGCATTTCCAGTTAAAATTTGTAATTCAAATATAAATTTTATGTTATTAGTTATGTTTACATCACTGCACATGTATGTTATACATAGGGTTTCAATTCAAAAAAAATTGGTTGAGTTTTGTGTTTGAATTTGTCAAATCTAAGACTGTGTGCATATTAACCCTTAATACTGGATTCCAAATGTTTAGTTCAATTTGCTGTTTTATTTTTAAAAATACAATATTTTGGAGCTATGTACATTGTTGTATGTAGGGATATGATGTTAGGTTTATACTCTTACATGTTAGATTGTGATAAACATTGGGTTGGTTAATATTACACTGGTTTAAATGTTAGCTTATTTCAGATTCTTGTATGTAAATGCTGAACTAAAACTGGGTCTAACCTTTCATTACTAAAGCTATAACCCTATATAGTGACACCCACACTCTAACATAGTGTACACTGTCATGTAACCTAACCCTTCCTCTCTATGTTACTTTCATATATATATATATATATATATATATATATATATATATATATATATATATATATATATATATATATATATAAAATATATATATATATATATATATATAGATATATATAGAGTTTATGCATATATGTTATAATGTATATAGATATATAACTAAATCTCTACCTCTTTATATATACATATATTCATGGTTAGCCATGCATGTTATGAGCAAATGAGTTGTGTATTGTAGATTGTTTAACCAATATGTCATGATTAGTGTAACTTGATAGTTATTGTTTGAAATCCCAAATCCTCCTATACTCTTCATGTATATTTCACATACACACATGCCTATTATCTAACCATATGAACATGTCCACATACACCCATACACACACGAACCACATAACCTTACATAATGCTAGCTTTTTCTTCTCTAACACTCTATATATATATATATATATATTGTGATTGGATTTCAATGCAATTGACTTTCATTATTTAACTTTTGATTGTGATTTTCTTTGAATAGTACCCCTTTATAGATAATTGGTAGTCATCTTTATTTATTTTTGATAAGTACCAGTTTCATATAGGATGGTAGACTATCTTACAGTTTTGATGATTATTATTTCTGTATTTTTTCTAGTTTAGCACCCTAGATTGCTTGTGTGTTTTGATACCCTATGACCGTTTTGGTTAGCATGACTAGTATACCTAGATGAGACTTCACTACCACCGTATGCCATGATCCTGTATGTCGTCCTTTTAAATCATATAATTTGTTTAAGTTCTGGGACTTTGATTGTGGGGGTTTGACCTAGAAGGAGTATGAACATTTTAATTTCGAGGACGAAATTTTTTTAAGGTGGATAGATTTGTCACCCCCAGTTTTCAGAAACAGGGGTATTTTTGTCATTTTATATTTTTGAATATTTTTAAAATTTATTTTATTTTTTATGATATTATTTTGGATTTAAAATTTATTTTATTATTTATGATATTGTTTTGGGGTTATTTGAGTCGGGTTCGAATTTCAACTCAATCCGACTTGAAACAGGGACCCGGGGGGTAGTTTGACTCTAGTGGGACCCACACACTAGTTAGACATGGCCCACATGATATTAATTTATTCACATGATATTAATTTTAGTTATTAGTTTATCTAATTATTTATGGATAGGTTTAGTTTAATTAGAGACTTAAAACTAGACTAAATTGACCTCAACCTTTAACCCATTCCTAATTTAAATCAAATAGATTAGTGGAGGGCATTTTGGACATTCAAATAGGGGACACCTCTCCATTTTTGGACAGCCACCTATGGGTGGGATAAGGAGTGAGTCACTCCTTCATTCACTTATTTTCATCCACTTTCTCTCTCTTGTTCTTCCCTAAATTAATTTAGAGATGAACCTCCATTGATTTCATCTCCAAATCAACCCCTTCTTCTACCAAATCTTCTTCATTTCTCGTCTACTCCATGTTTAGAGGGTGCTAGCCAAGTTTGGGAGGATTCGGAGCTCGTTCGTGTCCTTTAGAATCTCTACGTGTCGGTGTCGTGTCGGAAAGATTTTCCTTTGAATCCCTCTTCCGGAAGGTATAATCTCACCTCTAATCCATCCCTACATGCATATAGAAATATTTTGAACCCATAGGAATGACTCCCATGGTTGTATCTTTATTTGTGTCCATTTCGTGTCCAATTGGAGGTCATAGGAGTGTCCTTTGTGTTGTGGTTGTGTCCATGTGGGAAAATCCCAAATTTGGACACACTATGTGTTGTTGTTATGTATAAATGAATTATTACATGTTTAATCTCATATTTTTGTATTGGAGATGTGTTCTATAGTGTCTCATATATAAATATTAGTGTAGAGAGTGAGTTCTTGATATATTATGTTATATACTTGTGTTTCTTTTGTCTCAAACTACCTAAGTTCGTCATAATATTATCCACGTTCTTAGTAGCAATAGCAACTTAGAAATGTCATAACTTTTAGCTTAAAACTTCGATTTATCTCCCATTTTTTAAAAGAATCGTATAGAAGTTAGCTTTCCAAATATATATTTTGATAAGCCAAATTCTTTCTGTAACTTTCTGTAGAATTATTTGAGTGTCAGCTGTACGAAAGACGAATACGTTTTGACATTTTTGCGATTTCGGGAGCTTCCGGACACAAAAATGCGATCCGTTTGAAGTTTCGGAAAGCTAACATGAAGTACTACAACATACTTTAATCCTAGAATTTAGTGAATGTCCAATTGGTACAGTATTGGTTTTAAGTAGAAGAGTGACTATACGATATATGCATTTTGTGTAACCTATGAGCCTATGTAGTATGGATATTAAATGAATATAGAGTATGTAATGCATGATATGTTAGATGAATGAAATGATATATATGATATATATCCTCTTTACATTAATGTATATATATGGTTGAATGCAAGCATGTAGGAATACAATTAATGTAATATACGTAAGCAATGCATAAATACATGAATGAAAGAATGATATAAAGCATGAAGATATATAATGAATGCTAGATATAAATACAAGGTATATATGTAATGATAGATATGAATGCATAATGTATAAATATTGTAAATGCAATATCAGATTTCATATGTAGACATAGAACCAATGCATAGCTGATAATTAGATTGAATGTTAGTTCATTTTAGGTTGTTCGAACACTGAACTGTCCATGTAAGCATATATACCTTCCTTTTCCTATTGCCAAGCCAATTTCAGTTTTCAATATAGTGGAATGTTTATGAATGTAATGTTAACCTTCAACCCCTTAATTCGAAATGTTAGTTAATTACAGTATTAGACAATGCATGAGTTGTATGCATATGGGATGTTGGCTTAATGGCAGATTTCAGATAACATGGTTCATTTTATGTGGTTAGTTACACCAGTTTATGGGATAGCTCACTTTAGTTTATATGTAAATGTGGAACTAAACTGAGAATGAACTTCACCCTCTGCACAAGGACACCCCACTCTATATCAACCACCATGCCATGTAACCCTTCTCTAAATAATTTCTATAATATATATAGATTTATTTAAAGTATAGATGCATGTTAGTTATAACTTAATAGTCTCTTCTCTAATGTATATAGATGTATACTTGTAGTAATGCATGTTAAGTATAATACATGTGTAATGTAGATGGGTTAGCTTTGTGCCATGTGCAGTGTAAACTCATATCTAGTGTCGATTTCTCTTTTCATGTACACCTCCATGTTCACACACACACATAGCTTTACATGTTAGTTCTTTTCTCTTATATATATATATATATATATATATATATATATATATATATATATATATATATATATATAATGTTGAATATTCATGAATGTGATGTATCTTGATATGTGACTTGCGTTGGCTTGTATAGCCTTGGATTTGTATGGTGTGTACTAGCTTGGGTAGACTGGTTAGGCCTAGTGAGACTTTATTGAGTCTAGGTTGACCCAGTTGACCTAGCTTTGACTAGATAGTCGACTAGAGTTGACCAAGTGTTGACTTTAGCCTAGTTTGACCTAGACAGCATGTAGATGCATTGTAGCAGTCTATTTCCTTATTTTAGATATGTTGTAACTTGTGTTGCTCTGATTAGGAGAAAGACACCTCTCCTCAGGAAGTATACCCTCTTCGGATATTCAGTTATCAGGCGAGTACATTCTCTGACCGTTTCATACTTGTCTGGATTTACATTCTTGCTCTAGATTACTGTACTTGATGCTGACACGATCGTTATCACGGATTGGTACTATATGGATCCTCTTCTGAGATGTTATCTCCTTGTATTCACTAAATACATATTGTGATGTGCGTTTCACTTACATATTGTATTTATTGAATAGCCTATCATTATACACTCATTGTGCATATTGTACTCTCATTATCACATTGAGCCATTGTACAAGCCATTGTACAAGCCATTGTATAAGGTAACGTAACTGAATTGGATCCTTGTGTATTGATTGGGAAGGGAGAGTAGAAATGGTTATGTGATCAATTCTATTGTATAAGAAATTGTATATGTCCATTGTACACCCACGTACAAAGGAGTCCCATTTTATTGTATAATCTAACCCGTGTACATAACCATATTGTGCTCTAAATCACATGTTGTTTACAGTTCTTACTTATCATATATATATTTTCTATTATCAAATCTCTGCTGCTTTTTATATACATTCTCTTTTAGCGTTTCCTGTACCTTACTCTGTTGCATGCTTTATATTTCCTAACTTGATATGAACTGCATGAGATGTTTTGTGCTCGCTCCTGTCCTGACTGGACCTGTTGATAAATTTTACAGATAGCCTGGAGATTGCCTGCTAGCCTAGAGGAGACAATAGAGGTTACATAGGTAGCTAGGATTTTGCTTATAGCTTATTTTCAGTTGCCTTGAGTTGTATTTATGGATTACTGTATTTGAGATTTGAGATATTTTCTGGGTTGTGTATCTTAGACACTTAGACTTTTATCTGATGTATCTCCCTGTGGATTTCATGTTTTATCTATCTTCCATTATGCTCTACCTTAGATGTGATTGAGTTTACATTCTGCTATGTCACCCCCATTCGAGGAGTATAAACTGCTTAGCATTATATTGTTAGATGTTGTGACCTAGGACAGCGTTCTACCGCCGACACTGCGGCGTAGGCTGGACGTACCCACTTCTCGTGCCCTTACTCTAGGGTGCGGGTCGTGACAGCATATCATCCTGCAAAGGAGGACTAGAAGACAAACTAATAACTAAGCAACAGTATTGAGAACATCACCCCAATAACTGTTCAGTAAGTTTGCTTCTGATTATAAATATTATACCCTCTCTATTAGTATCATGTCCATATGCTCCGCTACATCATTAAGCTGTAGAGTCTTCTGGTGTCGAATTTCTTTCTTTTTGTAGTAAGCATCAAAGGACCAACGTATTCGCCGCCATTTGTCTGATCAAATAGACTTCAAATTCTTGCCTATCTCCCATTCATTAGTAACCTGAAACTCTTTGAAAGTAGGCACCACCCGATCATTAGTCTTTATGTCATAGACTCAAACATTCATGGAATAATCATAAATAAAAGTTACAAAATAAGAAGCACCACTAATAGATTTTACCTATATTGGACCATAGACATTTGAGTGTCGAGCAACACCGACTTTATTGAAGATGGGTGGTAATATACCAATTTTCTTTCAAGACAAACGCTGCGTACACTTCTTCAATTTTTGTAGACTTGAGCACCGGAATCACTTCATGTTCATCAAGCAGCTCATTCAACCATCTCGCTGATATGTCTAATTTTGCCTCTGTCATAACTCAGTAGATGCATCACTAAGTGCGTTCACCTCATGTGCACCATGTGCGTTCACTTCCATATAATAGTGACTGGACTTATTGCTTTTTCTAGTAAACACTATCGAACCTTTGGAAAATTTTCACGGACAGGTTTCCTAAAAGACTGAAGAATCCCTCATAATCCAACTTTCTAACCGATACCAGGTTAAAACGGATATCGTGGACATGACGAACACCTTTGAGAATAAGAGTTGCATATGACTTTGTCCTAAAATGCACATCTCTAATAGCAATAACTTTTGACACATCTCCGTTGCGCATCTTCAACACTCCATAGTCTCTTATTGGTGTAAGTAGCAAACAATGCCCAGCTGTGAGATATGTGTCGAAGTCCTACCTAAGTCTACTAGCCAAGAATTGTCATCGCATGTGAGGTTAATGACTACCTTATCACCCGTAATAATTACATCGCCTACATGCTGAGACGACCATCGTTGTGTTCTTACCCTGCTTTTCCATGTCGTCATTCTTCTATGTTCCAAGTGAAATGATTTCGCATGATCTGGCCCTTCTTCCACAATGATATCATTCAGAGTCCTCCTACTAACCCTTGGACTTGTCTCAGCTCTTGTCTCTGCCACCGTCCAAATTCTTGCTTTTACTCCTGCCACGGTTCTTTGAAACATGCACCTCTGAATGAAATGTAGATGAGGTGTTCTAAAATATTTTTCTCCGCATTTCTTCATTTAATACCCCGATCTTGACGAACTTCAGACTAATTACATCTTCTAAAACATAAGCGATCATGGACACTCGTACTGTTTTCCACGAGTCTGACAACGTACAAAGCAACCACATCTCCTGAACTTCTTCGTTGAACATCTCCCATAGAGGATAACTGGTCAACCATGTCCCGAAAGTCACTCAGGTGGTCCGTAATGGACGTATCATTCTTGTACCACCCATCATCTGTCGGATCATGAACAACTTGTTTACCATGATCTTCTTTGCGTACAAGGATCCGTGTTCAATATTGACGATGTGATTATACACATTCTCGTCAACGAAATGGCTGATATATCTGTATACATGTATATACTTAAAGCATGGGAATTATATCCCCCCTTAATTTATCTAGGAGAGAAGATGAGTAGTTGTCCATGTTAACACTGTTAATTATCAAACATTTGTATATTTTCTCTTTCACCATTTATTACAAGAAATATTTTACTGTACAACTGCAAATCACTCCATTAATTAACAATCTCCAATATTGCTAGCTAAATACACTTGCTAACAGTGTCCAAATCTACCTAGTCCTCATGTCCCAAGGAAGAATTTTCAACTCCAGCGTTGCTACAAATCCGACAGCACGACACTTAATCATCATCTCCTCCGGTGACGATCCCTTCGTCGGCGCCACCGCTGCTGACGAGGGTAGCACATTGGTGGTCTTCCGGTACAGTCCGAACCACTTGGCCAGCATGTACCTTCTCTTCCTCCATGGCGGCACCGAGAGCTCCCTGCTCTTCATCGACCTGTTCGCTGCCTCCGCCATGATCCTCAGCACCTGCTTCACTTCTTCGCCTCTCCCCACCATTACCCTGGGCAGCGCCGCCACCAGCTTGCAATACTCTTCTGTGGCTCTAGCCACCGTGAACTCAGCAGCAAACTCTATGTCCACTATGTACCTACTCTCCCTCTCCTTGTCATCATCGACGTCGACTACTACGTCGATGTACTCGTAGCTGCCTGCGGTCAGGCTGCTGCCACTGCTCTCCCATCTGGCCTTGCAGATGCCGGCATTGTATCCGCGTTCCCTCAGCCGAGCCATCACCGACCTGCTCGAGCCCATCCTCCCGGACGCCCCCAATGCTATCGCTGCGACATCGGAGTGGAGCCGTGCAAGGAAAGGGTCTGATTTTCTTGACGGATCAAGAAGACCACGTATCTCCTCCACAAAATCATCTGGAGCATAGTAGTCATCGCTGTCGGCGGCCGCAACATCGCCATTTCCATCGTCATTGCTGTCAACGGAGGCGTGGCCCAATCGGTCTAGTTGGGACGCTTCGACGTCGTGACCGTGGACGATGTCAAGGAATGCATGGATGGGGCCAAAGAATATAGCGTCAGCCTCATGCCCGCTGCCGCTGCTGGCGTAGCTGTCGTTGTTGTCGCTTCGGAGGAGACGGGCTTTGACCCTGTCGTCTAGCGGGTCGGACACCCGCTTGGCTCTTATGAGCATTGCCAAATATGTACATATACTGATCAGGTCAGAGAGAGAGAGAGAGAGAGAGAGAGAGAGAGAGAGAGGATGATGATTAGGGTTTGTGAAGTGTGGTTATATATGGAGAGTACTACTTAACATAAGATGGAGGAAGAGGAGAATCAAGAATGCAACAATGGCCAATGACCGCAATTCTACTCTAATTATGTATATATATACATTTTTTTTTTTTTTTTGAAATTTGTATATATATACATAGAGAGAGGATTCTGAGCTTAGGCTTGTAGGCTTGTAGCTCTTGAAATGAACGAAACGTCACCAATGGGGAGAGGATTTTAAGGGTCAGGGACTTAACAGTGGCATGTCCAGGTTCATTTAACATATATGGGAATGCGTCTATGTTCAATGTACTCGATATAGACCCATAATGTCGTCTATAACTCAATTCATTTATTTGTAAACATCCGTGCTATTTGGCACGCGTCACGTACGGGTGCAACTCGCATGGGTTGGATCGGATTTGATCTCAATCCGAGTTCAATCCGATGAATCATAAGTCTAGTCCGAGTTCAAGTCCGATCCGACGCCGGGTTCAAGATATGAAGTCCAAGGCCAAACCTGGATGAATTGAAAAGTACCCAAGTTCCTCGAGTTGAATCGGATCTAACGGATTTATCGGTCTCAAATATGATATTTGAAATAATTTTAAACAATTTTAATATTAAACACATAATTAGATGACAATCATGCCTCAATTATTATAAAATACAAAGTAAAATGAGACTTACGTTAAGGAGTTGAAGAGTTTGGATGAAAAAAATATACGATTTAAACTTTTGTATCTAGATTACATATGTCGGGTTTCGGGTTCTTTGGACAACCTGACACATGAACCCAAGTCCAAGCCGTTTTTGATCAAATATTTTAACACGAACCCTAATCTGATCCCGAGTATCTTCAACCCAAATCTAACCCATTAACGGATTTACTCGATCGGGCTTGGATTTAGCCCGCCCGAGTTGCACCCCTAACGTCACGTGCACAGCGCGGTACACGCGTCAGGCGGAGGAGGGAGAGTAAATGAGAAGGGGGAAGGGGGAGGCGTCGGCGGCGGAGCAGGAGGCGGGGGGGGGGGGGGGGGGGGGGACAGAGCAGAAGGGGGAATGGCAGTGGCGGTGTTGTCCTTATCGATCGCGCGCGCACACTGACTGTGCACGGCACATGTCGAATATCTTTTTTGATTTGTAAATAGTATGTAAGTATTCCATTGTGTTACTGAATTGTGTTGTATCCAGCTTCTACTTTGGGTTACTAAATTGTATTGTATCCAATTTCTGCTTGCAGTTGTTTAATTGGATTTATTTTCTCTTTTACTAATCAATAAAATAATGTATTTTTTAGGGGAAAATACCTTTATTAGAAAGAATCAAACTGAAGTGTTAACAACCAAAGAACAGTTCTCATATAGAGCCTGGTCAATACAAGAAGGGAGAGAAAGAAGTCTAGCAGTAGACTTATTCAAAATAGCTTGCCCAACTAATACATGGGCAACTTTGTTACCGGATCTTCTAACAAAGAATAAATTGATATTTTGAAATGCAGATAACTCTCGCTTGATAGAACTGATCAAGTCCGAGAGTATCCAAGGAATGAGTCGAGAGTCCCCTTTGAAGATCCTGAAGGCTATCAATGAGTCTCCTTCAATGCTGACATTACTGATTTTCAAACTTCGAGCAAGTCCAATCCCAACTTTGATAGCTTCTAACTCAGCTTGGAGGCTTTGATCAGTAGAGCTCAGGCATTCAAAATATTTAGTTTTAGCCGCAATAAAGGATCCAAGTGCATCCCTAGCAACCGCTGCAACTGCGCAGGCTGAGGAGGAGGTCTCCCCGTCGACATTAATCTTGATGTCCCCATAGGATGGGGGCTGCCAAGTAGTTACACTAGTGGCCATTCGCCGCAGCTCACATAACTCATCCATGCTACTGTGGTGTTCTCCTTCTTGTATGGAGATGAAGCTAAATGCATGATTAACAATACGTTGTGGGCATGGAGCCTTGTGACGAAAAACGCAATCCCCTCTGGATTTCCGTATAGCCCATAATATTGATGCACCCATTCGGAGGACTTCATTGGCATGTTGATCATTGATCCAGGTATGCAATTATAATGCCCCAGAACCAGAATATTGGAGAGCGGAGACGTACATAGCCAGCTACGTATATTGAAGTACAACCCATCTCGATATACGGTCACGGCTTGAGGGTTTAACTACAAGCCAACAGTCTCCTATGGTCGTGAACAAGCCTATTGTCTCAATCTCAAGCAAGCAATAATAGTTACACGATGTCAGAGCACCAAATATATAATAGCAAGACGTCCCATACATTACATATTGGATGATCTTGAAGCTAGTCGTACAAAATGTCAAGACTAGCAAGAGTTCAGTCATACATGATCAATCCTAGGATCTGTCAATCATGTTACAGTCCGTAGGCAGACAGTAAGTAAAGGTGCAATACGAGCTAACACGTGCTCGCCGGCTAAACACCTCAAAAGAATAATTTTTACAATAAAGTGGGAGGACAAAAGAAATCCACTCGTTGCTAGGGTTACGCCTGGTGGTCACTATCTGGCTGGAAGACAGGTGGATCCTCTGGTGCTGGTCCGATATCTGGCCACACAAAACCTGCTGGGTCAGACCCCAGAAAGAGCAAGTGCCACAAAGGAGGCTTCACTTAGGAACTAAAACCAGTAAATCATAATAGAATATTAAAGATAATAAATAAAAAACTGATAATAATAGAAATAACAACAGTAAACTGAGTACGAGAAAATCATTCAAGTAGCCAGGTCACAACCCTTAAACCAAATAAGGACCGGGGTTGCAGCCCTTCACCTGAATAGAAACCCGTCTCAAATACTATTGGTATAGTAAAGACAATAAACGAAGAGAGGACACAGAACTTCTCCGGGAGCCAGGTTACAACCCTTAAACCAAACAAGGATCGGAGTTGTAACCCTTCGCCTGAACAGAATTGGACTCCTGATCTTTATTGCTAAGGCCAGTATAAATAATCATGGTATTAAGGTAAGGTAAAACATGACGAACATGGCATGGGGTTGCGATAAGAAAATAAATGAAAAGAGAACACAGAACTGCTCCGGGAGCCAGTTACAACCCTTAAACCAAAAAAGGACCGGGATTGTAACCCTTCGCCTGAACAGAACTGGACCCCCGATCGTTATTGTTAAGGTAAGCATCA
>JANAVB010011392.1:0-25672 GCA_029216955.1 Iris pallida
GACGGTCACTAGTGACGCAACATGTTGGACTATACAAGTAATGTCTCACTCCTAGCGGTGGTATATAATTACTATAGATGTCGGTTTGCTGGCTCAAGTAAGATGAAAGCTTTAAGTAAGAGCTCACTTGTTGGGGCATGAAGATGTTCCATGTAGATGAGTGGGCAAGACTTTGTTGTTGATTCTTCACGAATAATAATGAACCCAGACATGATGATATCATAGAATCTTCATCATATGATGTTAAGAGAGAAGAACTACATGCTTTAATTGTAGACTGCGAATACAATTGAAAGAACTATTGTTATGCTTGTTAAAAAAGATAATAATTGCATGCTAAAGTTAGACTATGAATACAATTGAAAGAGCTGTTGCTATACTTGTTAAAGAAATAAAATGTGATTGCATAGAAATTAAGAATGATTGTTTGTTCCTTTATCGTATGATAATATAGAATTGAATTAAAAAATATTGTATTGTTTGTAAGAAAATGTTAAGAAAGAAAGAAAGAACGCGACTTAGCCGTTAGGACGAAAGAAATGAAGAACATAGCTACGACTCTATTGTTTGAAAGAAAGATGGAAAGAAATATTATACTTGGCATTTAGATACTGCTCCGTATATTTTATTTGATAAAAGTTGCATATCATACATTAATCTTGGACAACTTGTGCACAAGATATAGTCTCACGATCGATTATCGGGACACCAAGAGTGTATCAACCTAGGAGAGAATATGACACCATAAGGGTTGTACATCATCGAAATCAGGGAGTGTCATGTCTATTAGAGAGATGGACTTGTACGTCCCAAATTTTAATTATAAAAAGTCACCAATGAACCACCATATAGTTAGGTCGCATGCTAGGCATAACATTATTACAAGCATAATAGTTTGATGTAGAGAAGGACATGAACTATATATACAAACTGTTTTAATCATTGTTTGTTGTAGGGATGAACAGTTGAGTGTGGGTATAAGAATCATTGTATACATGATGTTTGTATTATTTTATGTTTCTTATTATAAATTATTCCTAAAAAATGTACTTAGTGAAATACTACTATCATGTCCCTAAGATTGAATGTAAACAAGATTAATGACGCGTGTGTTAAAGGTAGAAAGGAATGAATATTGTTCATGAAATAGTTTCTATTGCTTGAATTAATGAAAGATGAAGGTACAATTTTTTATTAAGTTTTAAAATGAAATACGGCTCATGATAAATATTGATATGAAATGAAGTAAGTAAAAGAAAAGTAAGTAAAAGAAAGACCACATTTAAAAGAACTTTTTTTTTCACGTGATTACTTAGTGTTTGCATTCAGTTGAGTGTAGCTTTGGATGCTCACTAGTGCATTTTCCAATGTACTGACCCCACCTCCACGGGTGATGGATTTTCTGTTGGACTTTCTGAGACGGTAGAAGACCCTCATACTAGAGAAGCTGGAGATCTGCATGTGTATAATTTATTGTACAAAGAATATAATGTATGGAACAGTCATTGTAATTCTTTTCAGTTTTAAATTGTAAGCCAAGTTGATCTGTTCGGTTAGCATTTTTAGTCGACCTAGATATGAGAGCCGCTCTTTGTAATTTTGTTGCAAGTATAAATAAAAAAAATGTGTATTCTTGTTTCATTGTTGTTATTTGGTTTTCTGCAATTTATTATTCGGTACCTCATTATCTTTTCATTCTATTTTGTTAATATGCAAGTTCGTGTCTTGTACAAATGCAACTTAAGCTTGTACGACATCACATCCAGTGATGACTTATCGGTCCTACCGGATCGGACGTGTCGACATAATGATATAAGAGCGCTAGGTTCATTTTCTTTGGCCCTCCCTTAATTCGTTTTAGTTCGAAGATGGCAAAGTACATAATGTGTTTTACGTATCTCAGTTGCATCGGTTTGTTCGAGATCCGAGACATATCCTAAATCATTCTGAGGTAATTTTTGGTACTGACCTATAGTATGAGGAGCGACCCATTTTTTTATGATCCAAGGAAAAAGGTTCTAAAAAATCAGACTATCCATCTAGTCCGTGTCGCTTGGGACCATCACTCGTCGGGTGAGTCGACGATCAGAAATTCCTTGGTCCTCCTTGATATTGTTAATACGATGAAAGTTCGATACAATAAGCCCATAAATTTTTCAATGATGCTAGCGTGTAGTCTATTGATTGTGAGTTTTATTGATTGGTGAGGACGTTGGAAAAAGGACCATCAACGCTTGGGATATTGGTAAGTTGATTATTTAAATTTTGAGAACAAAACTTTTTTTTTAGTGTCTGCTTGGTGACGGTATTTTCACCAGTTCTGAGGTATTTTTGAACCGACTGTTTATGAAAACCTATTTTTGTTAATTTTTTTGAGGCATTGATTTTTGTCGGCTCAAAAAAATCCTCCAAAATCGATATAATGTAATTTTGGGTGGCTTTATAGATATCCCAAATCGGTGAATTTTGAGGGGTTTTATTTTATTTTTCATTTATATCCTCACCAAAATATATAATTACAACTACTAATATCCTTCCCTATTTAATTTTATTCGTGTAAAAAACTTTCGGAACTGCTTATTTGTGAATTACTAAGCATGGATTGAACTGGTTTAAAAGTCGCTACTTAAAAACCACCCAAAATCGAATCCCTCATAACCGGTACTCTAAAAACGCCTCATAACTCCTACCAGGTATTATGTAATGTCCCGCTCATAGAGGTGGCATTATCTTGATATAGATTTATGTTTACTGGCTTAAGTAAGAGAAAAGATTTCAGTAAGAGCTTCCTTATTGGGACAAAGAGATATTTTACCATAGGTGAGTGGACAAGACTTGACTTTCTGATTCTTTCACGATTAATAATAAATCCAACATGATGATATCATAGACTATATGTATCATATGTTGTTAAGAGAGATGAATTACATGATTAAACCATAGATTGTGAACATAATTGAAAGAACTATTGTTATGCTTGTTAAAGAACGACATAATGATTGCATGCTAAAATTAGACTATGAATACGGTTGAAAGAGCTATTGCTATACTTTGTTAAAGAAAAAAAATGAATGGTTGTATAGAAAGAAATGTTATATTTGGCATTAGATACTTCTCCGCCGAAGACCGCATGACCACTTCTACACCGTTATAAACGCCTGCGGATATAGCCATCTTGGGAAACATCAGCGGGAACATCTTCTTCGGAGTTCCAGTTTGCACGATTCAACATGAGGTAAAGTTTTCGAAGTCGGGAAGAATGATGAGGGACCATGCAACAAAGTCCAAGTCGAAGCGTGTGTCAGAGTCCATTTAGATTAGGATTTCATTTTAATTTTAGAAATTATTTAGTTAATATTTTTAAGGAAATGTAGCCCAGGAAGAAGAAGAAAAAAAGCTATTCCTTATAGGATTGGACTAGTGTCCTAATTTATCATTAGTATGACCTATAAATAGGCATGTACACAACACTTTATAATTAGAGGAAAGAATAAAAGAGTTTTATCTATTAGTATTTTGTGTTTGATACAATTTTTTAATTTATAAATAGAACCTCCAATTCTTCTCATGTCACGACCCGTACCCTGATTAGGGGCACGAGTACGTGGTTACGTCCAGCCAACGCCGCAGAATCGGCGGTAGAACGCTGTATAGGTCGTCTACGAAAACTATACTAAATAGTATAAGGGTACCTGTACAGTATATACACTCCGAATGGAGGTGACATAGCAAATACAGTCTCAATCACAAGATAAAACTAAGGTAGATAGCACGAAATAGAAATATGATAGATGTGAAAACCGAAAATGAGTTCAACATCCAACACAGCTAGAGAGAAACAAACAACATCACGGAATCACAAAATATAAATATAAGCTACTACAGTCTAAAGTACTAGCTGGATTGCAGTCCAGGCAAGCCTCTAAATAAGCTAACTACTCTGGGAGTATAAAGTCTAGTAGCTCAACTATCAGGCCACAGTCTTGGCCTAAGTCTCTATCTGTCTCGACCCCATAGTAGGTCGAGCAGCCTGCCTCAGAAACATCTGTAATATGTCAACGGTATCCTGTCAGGAAAATGAGCAAGTATAAGCACTAACAGCAGTTCCATATGAATTGACAAATTCTATAAGAGACAGTATAATGAAATACAAGACAAAGATATAGAAAAACTTGGGAGCCATTCAAAAGCCGAGCTACGACCCGTAAACCAAACAAGGACCGGGGTTGTAATCCTTCCCCCGAACAAAACCTAGCCTCCAATCAAAGTATAGCATAAGAGCAATGTAGAACATGTGAAATACAGGACAAAATCAACTGAAAATATATAACATGGTGTGAGTACTGAATAGGACGACAATATATATATATATATATATATATATATATATATATATATATATATATATATATATATATATATATATATATATATATGATGACTTGGGAACTATTCGGAAGCCGAGTTACAACCCTTAAACCAAACAAGGACCGGGGTTGTAACCCTTCTCCCGAACAGAACTTAGCCTCCTATGATAAATAAATATAAAAATATGACTTGAATTATTAGAGCGTTATGTGATCGGCTTTGGGTATGTTACATGACATGTTATCTACTTGGCCCGACAATCATATGAAAATCACTGGAAAGGGTCATGCCGGCCAACCTGGATAACAAGCACATGGAGGAATCAGCTACACCCTACGTTAGGTGAGAGTGGCGTAAGCAAATATAGTGACAGGAGGCTTTGATCACATAGCCCCTAATAATTCTCCACCCCCGAATAGTATAATGGATCTGGACATGACACGTCATGACACGGGATTCCATAAGAGGGTAGCAAGTCCCCTTAGGAATCAGTGTCTATATAAGTACAGAAATAAAACAGAAAATGTACCAATATACCAAAAAAACTTAGGAACAATACGCCATATCATGATCCAACATATACTAGTCCGTGAACTATCGTGACTGGATTGAGTAAGACACTACAACTGAATCGGATATAGCAGATATCAAGACAATAAAAACTATCAGTGAATATGCTCGTCTGCGGATCCTGAGCTGATAAGGTGAACATACGCTCAGAGTAATCAAAGACCTAAAGATGATATACCATGAGTCCAAACAAGGTTTAATAATGAAAGAAAAGCTAATCTAGTCATGATATGCAAGTCTAAGTCAAAACTAGGTCAAACTAAGCCACACCATGCTAAACTAGGTCATACTAGGACAACCAAGGTCAAATAAGGTCACAGGAAGTTAATCCAAGTCAAACTAGGTTAATCTGGATCAAGGATTGACTTACAGTTGACTTTTAGTCAAAAAGTCAACTTTGGTCAACTCTGGTCAACACTGAGTCAACTCTGGGTCAACGCTAGGTCAAACTAGTCAAATATTGACTAACAGTTGACTTTCAGTCAACTGGTCAACTCTGGTTTGGTTTTGGATCGATTTTAGGTTAAGCGTTGACTCGAAGTTGACTTTCGGTCAAAAAGTCAACTCTTGGTCAACGGGGGTCAAGACTAGCCTAAACTACCCTCATCTAGTCATTACCTACCAAGACAACCTATTTCTAACCCCATCTAGAAATCAGAACCCCAAATCCTTACATTACCCAAAACCCCTACTTTACCCTTTACAAGGTATTCCCGATACCTTGCCCTATTACAAAGGAAACCCCTCTAGATCTCAGGATACTAGCCTAGGCTTCTTAGGGTAGCTAGATACTATCCTATCTAGGATTTACCAACCAAGAAATCTAGGGTCCTTGGACATCTAGTCCATCTTATGGTCATGTTGGTCATCTCAACATTACCTTAGTATATCGTCATGATACGCTATGGTATCTTGAGATACTACACCCTACTTTCTACCAACCTTCCTAGTTCACTCTTCCACACCCTCCTAGTGTCTAGGTTAGCCCTCTCTACTAGTCCACTAGGATACTAACCTAGTTAGGGCACTAACCTATCTAATCACTTTCAAGCACTAACACCAATTACCCACAATAACCCTCCTAACTATCCCTCTCAAAACCCACTACTAGGCTCTAACTAAGGACAATACTAAGGGTTAGATGGGGCATTAATAGGGTCTAAGAGTGGGGTAAATTAGGGTTTTCAAATGGGGTTCAATACATGGAAGGATGGATAGGTGATAGATGAATGAGTGTATGCATGGCTGAATTGGTGAAAGAATGGATGTTATGGATGAATGTTTGATTGAATGGACTGTTGTGGAGGGGGACTGAATTGATTGGAATAGGGTGAATGCATATGTGTATGAATGACTGAAGGTGTAGGGATTAATGAATGGGATGAAATGAAGAATGAATGAATGGAATGCATGGTTGTGTAATGGGAGGATGTATGGATGAGTGAATGGAAGAATGGATGGAAACATAATTGATTTGAATGAATGGAAGGAATGGATTGGTGAATTGTGGATATGAATGAATGTGTATAAGTAAATGGAATTTGTATATGGGGTGAATGATGAAATATGGAGAGATGGATGGATGAATTGATTGAATGAATGGAAGGGGAATGGATACTATAAATGAATGAAAGGATGAAGGGAAGAATGAATGGGTGAATGATGGTTGAAATGGGATGTCAAGGGGCTGTTAAGGGCTGCCTATGGGGCTGTTACCTCCCCCCTCTCACTGCAATATGCAGTACACACTGCTACTGCTACTGTGTATTCATCTAAGGGGCTGTCCCCCCATTACCTGCTACTATGCAGCAGCATATGCTGCTACTGCCACTGAATATTTAGCAGTCCCCTGTGGGGACTGCTGCTGCTCCTACTGCTGCTGTTTGCAGCAGTGTCACCCCCCATCTCTCATTCTCCCTTACTCCCTCACTCCCTCTATCACTCTAACACTCACTCCTTCCATCTCTCTATACCTCATTATCACTCTCGAAATCTCTCTCTACTCTCTTAATCACATTATCACTCTCGATATCCCCTCTAACATCCTCTACTCCACATCTCTATATCAAATCTCTAACTCACCAATAAACAATATATATATATATATATATATATATATATATATATATATATATATATATATATATATATATATATATATATATAGACACATATATATATATATAACAAATGATATATACATATATATAGATGAATAGATTATGATACAATATGAACAACTCTCTAACAATATAAATCTGAGATTAAATATAAATTAAATCATTCACACAAATATCACAAACACTATGTGTCCAAAATTGGGGGTTTCCCACTAGGACACAAACACAACACATGGACACATCCTAATGACCTCCAAATGGACACGAAATAGACACAAATGGAGATACAACCATGGGGGTCATTCCTATGGGTTCAAAATATTCCTATATGCATGTAGGGGTGGATTAGAGGAGAGATTATACCTTCCGGGAGATCAAAACCAAAGAAACTCCTTCCGATATGACACCGACACGAAGAGACCTCCAAATGGACACGAACAAGAGCCGAATCCTTCCAAACTTGGCTAGCACCCTCTCTTCATGGAGTAGAGAAGAAATGAAGAAGATTTGGTGGAAGAAATGATTGATTTGGAGATGAAATCAATGGTGGTTCCTCTCAAAATTTGGGGAAGAACAAGAGAGAGAAATTTATGGAAAAATGAAATAAATTTTATGCCTATCCCCCCTATGGCCGGCCATGAATGCTTGGTGTCCCCCTATTTTTAAAGTCTAAAATACCCCCATTTGTCCTATTTGATTTATATTAGGAATGGATTTTAGGTTGAGGCTAATTTAGTCTAGTTTTAAGTCTCTAATTAAACTAAACCTATCCATGAAAAATTAGTCTAACACACTAACTAAGATAATGTTATGTGGGCCATGCCTAACTAATGAGTGGGTCCTACTAGAGTCAAAACTACCCCGGGTCCCCGTTACAAGTCGGATTGAGTTGAAATTCGAACCCGACTCAAATAACTCCAAAACAATATCATAATTAATAAAATAAATTTCAAAAATATTCAAAAATGAAAATGACCAAAATTCCCCTGTTCTTGAAAACTGGGGGTGACAAATCTACACACCTTAAAAAATTTCGTCCTCGAAATTAAAACAAAGCAATCACAAGAAAACACATGCAGAAAACAATCCCTCTCAAATACTCCAAAAAAATTTTAGAAAAATAAAAATCTCTTAAGGCACAACAACACTTGCAAATAAAAATTGTTACGTGTCCGACACGGACACGAAACCAACACAAAATTACACCTATCAAAAGTCAAATCAACAATCACCAATACAATAATATCAAAAATAAATCAAAGAGGTCCAATGACCAAAATACCCTTGGGCTAGAAATGATACTGAAAACATCCTAATCACATGGTTAGGATTTAGGTCAAACAGTCTCTAGGATTTCACTAGCAAAACATCAAAATCACAGTCATGGCTTAAAAATTTAAAATGATTAAAATCTCCAAATCAAAGCATAAATTAAATGACAATAATTAAATGACTAAAGTTATAAAATTTTAAAATTACTGTCAATTAGAAACTGTGCTACAAGTCTATCCACCTTAAAAGAATTTATCCTCAAACATTAAGGTGGTAGTGCTCCTTATAGGTCAAACATCCCACAAACAAAAATCTCAAAATCATGCAGTTCGATAATCATATACGTCTGTCTAGAATCATGATACTCAGAATCTCCGTCATGCGAGTGAGCAAGGCTACAATAATCACAGAGTCCTCGACTAAGGTACATACCTCTAGAATCATGGCATTTAAAATTTTTGCATTGCCGTATGCTTGGCAGCAAAAACCTTAAATTCCCACACCCGAGAAATACATCCATAATCCGACTATATGTCCTCACTATGCCTGCTAGCATGACCCTAGAGGATTCTAAATCTCATAATCGAGGCGACCTAGCCCATACGACTTATCCCAGAAGAAAATCACATCACAAGAACAAAATTTTATCAAACGATCAAGGAACAGATGAAATCGAATTTCAAGACAGTTTATAAGGAGGCAAATACGAAAATGAGATCGAAAGATTGGAACCTGCAATCTGCCCTGCTACTGCCTGAGTGTCCTCAACTGTCATGGCGAAAGCTTGCCCATGCTGGCCTTCCCTAGTCTGCTGTACTCTGTCCTGGCCTGCCTGCCTGGCTGCATGAGCAGCACAGTTCCTCATCTAGTGATCTGAAGGTCCACAGAAGAAACAAACACCCAGCCTCATCCTGCAAATCTCCCGGGTGTGCCCCGGCTTCCAGCAGAAGCCGTACTGCATGGCCTATCTCTGGCCCTGACCCTGCTGCTGGTGGGCACGTGCTGGTGCTTGCTGTACTCTGTCCTGGCCTCCTCGGACTCCACGAAAGCGGCAATCCTTCAGCTGGTGATCGGGCGCCCTACACTATAGACACACACCCAACCTTATCCTGCAAACCTCCCGGGTGTTCCTCGGCTTCCCGCACAAGCTGCACGGAGTAGTCTGCCTCTGGTCCTGTCTCTGGTGCTGAACTGGGGCACCCTAAACTGTACCCGGTACAACCCTCTCAATTGCTGCCATGACCAGCCGGTAGAAGTTCTCCATGCTCTGCCGTAACACCTCTGTCTGGCGGTGAGATGCATCATCCTGATGCTGCTGTGCCTCGTCCTGGGCCCTCTGGGTCTGTAATATCTGCTGTAGAAGGGCCATCATTTGCTGTACATCAGTCGGTAGTGGAGGCGGCGGTGGAAGAGTCTCAGGAATGACTATAGACGGTCCCGCTGCTGGAGATGGAAGACCTCCTGGAACCGTCACTGCTACTCCCGTCTGAAGGGCAGGAACTGAGGTGGCAACTCCCTCAACTACAGCTCCCTCAACCGGAGGTGGAGGTCCTACCGGATCGAGCCTCTATGGAACAGCACTAGGTCTTGCTGCCTGAGAACTGGTAATCACCATCCTGAGGATAGAATAAAATAAGGAGATAAATATGGCACATGATAAGGAATATCAAGGAAGGACTATTGAATTCAATGCAAGAAGAGTTGTCATGGTAATCAAAAGATCATAATTTTCCTAAAATGTGATTGAGTAACTCCTATCATATCCTAGATCCTATGTCCTAGTCGCAGGATCGTAATTAGTACTCTAAGTCGAGCACCATTACGAGATCGCACTATTTACGATACTGACCTGCATGGGCCACCACAAAAATGTGTCACGACCTGCACCCTGATTAGGGGCACGAGTACGTAGTTATGTCCAGCCTACGCCGCAGAATCGACGGTAGAACGCTGTATAGATCGTCTACGAAAACTACACTAAACAGTATAAGGGTACATGTACAGTATATACACTCCGAATAGAGGTAACATAGCAAATACAGTCTCAATCACAAGATAAAACTAAGATAGATAGCACGAAATGGAAATATGATAGATGTGAAAATAGAAAATGAGTTCAACATCCAACACAGCTAGAGAGAAACAAACAACATCACAGAGTCACAAAATATAAATATAAGCTACTACAGTCTAAAAGTACTAGCTGGATCGCAGTCCAGGTAAGCCTAACTAAGGTAACTACTATGGGAGTATAAAGTCTAGTGGCTCAACTATCAGGCCACAGTCCTGGCCTAAGTCTTCATCTGTCTCGACCCCATAGTAGGTCGAGCAGTCTGCCTCAGAAACATCTGTAATATGTCAACGATATCCTGTCAGAAAAATGAGAAGTACAAGCACTAACAACAGTTCCATATAAATTGACAAATTCTATAAGAGACATTATAATGAAATACAAGACAAAGATATGGGAAAACTTGGGAGCCATTCGAAAGTCGAGCAACAACCCATAAACCAAACAAGGACCGGGGTTGTAATCCTTCTCCCGAACAAAACCTAGCCTCCAATCAAAGTATAGCATAAGAGCATGTAGAATATGTGAAATACAGGACAAAATCAACTGGAAATATATAACAGGGTGTGAGTACTGAATAGGACGTCAATATATATATATATATATATATATATATATATATATATATATGATGACTTGGAAACTATTCGGAAGCCGAGTTACAACCCTTAAACCAAATAAGGACCGGGGTTGTAACCTTTCTCCCGAACAGAACTTAGCCTCCTATGATAAATAAATATAAAAATGTGACTTGAATTATTAGAGCGTTATGTGATCGGCTTTGGGTATGTTACAGGACAGGTTATCCACTTGGCCCGACAATCACATAAAAATCTCTGGAAAGGGTCATGTCGGCCTACCTGGATAACAAGCACATTGAGGAATCAGCTACACCCTTCGTGAGGTGAGAGTGGCGCAAGCAAATATAGTGACAGAAGGCTTTGATCACATAGCCCCTAATAATTCTCTACCCCCGAATAGTATAATGGATATGGACATGTGACACGTCATGACATGTAATGCCCCGCTCCGCATCGGTGCATTATGATGAGTCGTTGACTCGAAGAGTTGCGTTGACCCGATGAGGCATCGATATAAATCGATGCAAGTGTTACATTGGCCAAAGGTAAGCTTCGAGTCGGTTGGAATCTATGAATCGAATCGATGCAAAAGATAAGTCTCGTTGAGCAAGTGCTAATATTGGTTGATCTGGTGTGCAGGCTATGCCTTTATGCTGGATTACGGATCGTGGTATGGGCGCGATAGGCCTAATCAACCGAGTAGTTCAAAGGAATGGCTAAGTCCGGGAGTTAGCTATGCGACCAAGTTATGAAAGCGAGCCGCTTCAACTCGGCGAAACGACGAGGTGTATCGACTTAAGATGGGCGGGTTCTTGACTCTCTCTCTCTATTCCTTCACGTCTAATAAAATATGTTATGGTATGCGTAATATGTTATCGAGTTAGCGAGCGTGGCTCAGCGAGTAAGTGTCTAAGTATGCGTTGAACACTAAGGTAGAACATTGAACAATCGAACAATTGAAGCGACGTGCATCGAGTGCACGGGTCGCGGTAGGGCAATGATGGTAGAACATTGAAAGATGATATTGAGATGTGCATCATGTGAACGACTCCGAGAATATTAAACTCTAGGCGTAGAACATTGATTATGGTGCTGAGCGTGCCTTTGTGCACTTAAGCTACAAAAAGACTAAGTAACTATGGAATTAGGCTATGAGAACAACTTACGAATGGTACGCGCTGAATATGAGTACGAGATGCCTAAGCCGTTGGACGTCGTACATCAATATGGATGTGTTGGGGCATAACGCCGATGGAGCTCCCCATATGAATGGTGGATTATGTTTATGGCACGGGAAACCGTTTATGGCATAAGAAACCGTTTATGGAATGAGACTATGTTTATGAAACGGAGGATTTGGTTGGAATGTTATGTGTGTTTGCTATGGCGCATATTGCATGGTCAATGGACTCGGATGGCCCGTACACGGGTACGGCTTCCCTCGAACGGTTACGCCGGGGCGCCGGGATCGTTCGGCCTAGGAGGGAATTATATGTGGTATTTATGGTGCACAACATTCGGACGGATTGCGACCGTCCAGTACTGTGATAAGCTATGATATTCGTAAGTTTGTGATCCTTCGGATATTGGACTAGCAACCCGTATCGAAGCGATCTTAGGCTTACACATATGAGATGCCAAGTCCATTACGGTACGAAATACCGTGACCTTCATATAGATAGGGCCGGTGGGCTGAGATGAGAGCTGGGTGCAGGCGCAGGGCCTGCCACCCATTATGCATATGTTTACGTTTATGATTGGTCGGTTGATACGAATCTTATGTTTGCTTATGTTAAGTTCTAACCACTGCAGGCTAAGGAAATGGGACGGAGATGAGCACGAGCACTATGTTTATATTCATTTTATGTCTAACTGTATCTGTCGCAGGGACACGGTATCGGACACAATATGAAAGGATGCTATGTTTAGGTATTGCCATGAAACTGATCCTAAGGCTAAATAGAAAGATCACAAAGTAAGATGCATGTTTCACTAAATGAATAAGTGTTTGGTTTGGGTGCGAGCGGGTCTTGATCAGTGCGAAGCGAGGACGAAAGCACTAATCTCCTACTAGTTTATGTGTAGGCTCAGGTTATGATTAGCTCGGGGCAGAGCTTGGCTTGGACGTGTCGAGGCATGGAGTCCTTGGCGTTCAAGAGGAGCTTCCGCATATGCGTTCGGACTTACGACATGGATATGTTCGGCCGTTGACTACTTGGTGGCTATAAAGAGGCATAATGTATGGAATAATGTAATCCTTTGTGAGCTAGAGAGATCATGAGCGTTGTAGCCAATTGGCATTTTATGTTGGGCTATTCAAAGCCTTTGTAATCTTCATTATGTTATCAATAAAAGAGATTCTTATGTTATACTCTGTTTTTCTTCCGCTGCTTATGTTATCAAATTGAGATAGTTCTATGTGAACCTGTTATCTTGCCTTACACGAGCGCAACTTCAGGCTCGTGCGGCATCACGCCCCAGCGAGGACGATGATTCGGATAAAATCTAGCGAGGACGAGTGATTTCCCGGGTCGGGGCGTGACAAGTTGGTATCAGAGCGGTTCCATCCTTTGGACCGTGCATGAATCTCTTTGATCCTCAGTTGCTTCGCTATTGAATTCAGTTGACTCTAAGTTATTTCTGCAACCGCATGGCTCATGGATCTGTTCGACGCTACATTGGATGTTCCATACAATAAGTCTATATTAAGTGCGTACGTTTGCCACAAGTATGTCATGACTATCACGTGATCTTCGAGTGCCGTCGGAGAATGTTAGTTGCACGAAGTGCAACGAGTTATGGGATATTGGTTGCACGAAGTGCAACAAATATGGTGATGTTGGTTGCATGAAGTGCAATGATATGCGTATTGTTGGTCGCACGAAGCGCGAGGAGATATGTGTTGTTGGTTGCATGAAGTACAACGGGTCGATATGTGAGACGATGCGTGTTATGTTGCTATGCAAACGGTTATGTGTTGTTGGTTGCACGGAGTGCAGCAAGTCGTGGATCGTTCGTTGCATCGGTACAACGAGTCGATATGGTATGATGCGTGTTGTATGGCTATGCAAATGGATAGCGATATGTTGCACGAGATTGAGTAAAGACTTAAGTATCGAGAATGAGTTGTTGCACGAGTTACAACGAGTGAGATCAAAAGATCGTGGATGCGATTCGAACAAGTCGAGTTGAGTAGGCGAACGTTTATGTTGGCCGTATGTCGCGTTGAGCTTTGAATAAGCGAATGTTGCGGGCGTGATCGATATGATCGCTAAGGTACGGTTAGATTGAATGTGTGTCAAACTTGAGCTAACGCTAGAGCTGGGATCGGAAGGATCGCCATACGGGATAGTTGATTGGAGGATAGATGTCGGACCTATGCAAAATGTGATGTCGAGTAATGACTCGATTTCGAGTGGTATATACAATACCAACTATGCGATCAGTATAGCAAAGTATTGTATCGATAAGATAGGCTCGATCCTGAGTGTTATATGGTATACCACTTAGCGATATCTATGTTAAGCCGGTTGGTGACTTACGATAGGTTACATCGAGACGATTGTATTGTTACGATATGTTTGTCCGCAATGGACGAGTAGTACCGAGACTCGAATGGGAATGACTTGAGAGAAGTCGATGCAAGTATGCTTCGATGAATTGAGTTGAACGATCATGTGCGAAGTCATACCTATGGATGATACGTTGGACGAGGATTCGTTAAGTGTAAGTCGAACGATAGGCTGAGCATAGCGAAAGAAATATTGTGTCGAGGAAATGGTCAACCCGGTCGAACTTATGTTGAGTTAGTACGGAGACTTCTTTGGAACAAATTGAGTAGGCACGGAGAAATCATGCGAACAAATTTGGATTAGTGCGATGAGTCGGTGGCACGATTTGAAAGTGCGAGTTAGGGATATGAGAATGGATATGTGAATTTGAAATTTGTGTCACGACGATGTTAAGTAGTTACAACTGAATGGATCTTGATAAGTGCGAGACTTGACTCGTATTCGAATAATGGCAATGATTGCAACGGGTTTGAGCTTATGAGAAAGGAAGATGTTCAAGTTATGCATATCGACGATGGTATTGAGGCGTATCAAAGACGATATACAATAACTCGGTGATACTCTGATCGAATGAACGAAAATTATGTTGAGCATTGTTGTTGGATGAATAAGATACAAGTTAAGTTATGGAAATTTGGATGATAATGATAGGAGTGCTTCGGATAATTGAGAGTGGATGAATATTGCTTGGATAAAAATAAAAGTGTTTAGATTGCTTCGCGGATCACCACTATGTTGACATTCTTGTCTTGAGCGAGCGTAACACCAGCCTCGCACATGCGTCACGTCAAATTAGAACGATCATTCCGCGTGAGCGTTGGTATAGTGATTCATCCAGCAGGGATGATCGAACTTGCAAGGCGTGGCAAATTTGATATGGAGTTGTGGTTTGATGCAAAAGTTGTTTGAGGATGGTTTCGAGGAGTATGGAATGTATCGGACTGTGATTATGGATAGGTGAACTCGAACCTGAGGCGAGTAGATGTTGTACGATTAGCAAGATAATCGACGGTAATGCATAAGTGATTCGAGTAGTAACGGTATGCAATGTGCATAAGGGATTCGAGTAGTTAACGGCACATCAGTTGCGCGGGGGATAGATAAATTGTGGATTTCTAAAGTATGTTGGATTGGGTAAAGTCCCATAGGAAGTGTCGGGAATTGATTTGGCCCCGCGATAGGATATATCATGGTTCGTTGTAACTGTCCCTCGTTGATGATCTTCAATTATCGAGCCTAGTTTCGGGACAGATGACCCTAGAAGACTTGACCGCCAAATCAAGTGAATGTTGAAGTCCCATAGGATGACCCTAAAGAAGTCGCATAAGAAATTTATCGAGGAGGAGGAATGATGTAGTACATGTTAAGGATAAGTCTAAGCGAGCGAGTATCGCGTATCGAAAGTTAGCGAGTAGCCTTCGACTAGATCGAAACGAATAGAAAAGTTATGATCGATCGAATGAGTGCGTAAGTAGACTTGGTTGGTCGATGATCGAATAGATGTTGAGGAACGTGTTTAGCGTAGTGACGCGGTAAGGCAATTGCAAGGATTTTGCAATGTGCGAGAGCGATGAATAATAAGAATGACCTTAAGAGTTGTGTCGCAGACCGATTGAGTAACGGTTAGGCTATGTGTGTTGAGCGTGCAATTTATGTTACGAAACGAATTAGTCGGATTGATTCGAGAATTGAGTAAAGGATTCGTACTTGGTCGAGAATCGGAGATAGGCGCATCGTAAGAGACCTTGGGTCGGAAAGATTGTTGCCTTTGAGCATCGTAGACTCAAGTTAAGCTCTTGTATCGGGAGAGATTAAGCATGATGTCTGGATAAGTTACCTAGCGGGGGTAGCCCCAGACGCGATACGTATATGGTTCAAAAACGTGGATCATGTTGGAATAGTTGTGTGCGAGACTTAGTACGGATTGTGGACAAAGGAATTTAAGACATGTGGACGTAGTCCATGTCGTAGAGGCCAAGTGTTATGAATGATTGGATGAAAGACTTGAGTTATGTGAAAGATAGACAAACGGTTGGGCGAATAGGTGTTGCAGAGAATGGTTGCGATCGGATGCACAATGACTCGATGCAATGCGAGTGTTAGGTGGCCGGCGAGAAACTTACGAGATCGAAGTTATGGTTGAATTAAGTTATGTGCAAGATGTTGGAAGATGATCACATGTTATGGGATGATGCATACGAAGAGTATTTTGGAAATAGGTGCTAAATATGACTAAGTCGAGTACGGACCGATGGATGCTTGAGGATTTAAGTTGAACTTGTTAGTTGTCCCGATATCCTACAACTGAACTTGGCTGAAATGCATATATTGGTGGGACGCCTAAAATATGTGTATTATCCAAACTAAGTTGTATGATTCAACGATAGTAGCATGAGATCGTGAAGCGATCTATGCGAGGCACTTGGATTAAGTGTTGGTTTCGGTTCGAGGACGAACCTGATTTTGAGTGGTATATTATGTAATGCCCCGCTCCGCATCGGTGCATTATGATGAGTCGTTGACTCGAAGAGTTGCGTTGACCCGATGAGGTATCGATATGAATCGATGCAAGTGTTACATTAGCCAAAGGTAAGTATTGAGTCGGTTGGAATCTATGAATCGAATCGATGTAAAAGATAAGTCCCGTTGAGCAAGTGCTAATGTTGGTTGATCTGGTGTGCAGGCTATGCCTTTATGCTGGATTACGGATCGTAGTATAGGCGCGATAGGCCAAATCAACCGAGTAGTTCAAAGGAATGGCTAAGTCCGGGAGTTAGCTATGCGACCAAGTTATGGAAGCGAGCCGCTTCAACTCGGCGAAACGACGAAGCGTATCGACTTAAGGTGGGCGGGTTCTTGACTCTCTCTCCCTATTCCTTCACGTCTAATAAAATATGTTATGGTATGCGTAATATGTTATCGAGTTAGCGAGCGTGGCTCGGCGAGTAAGTGTCTAAGTATGCGTTGAACACTAAGGTAGAATATTGAATAATCGAACAATTGAAGCGACGTGCATCGAGTGCACGGTCGCGGTAGGGCAATGATGGTAGAACATTGAAAGATGATATGAGATGTGCATCATGTGCACGGCTCCGAGAACATTGAACTCTAGGCGTAGAACATTGATTATGGTGCTGAGCGTGCCTTTGTGCACTTAAGCTACGAAAAGACTAAGTAACTATGGAATTAGGCTATGAGAACAACTTACGAATGGTACGCGCTGAATATGAGTACGAGATGTCTAAGCCGTTGGGCGTCGTGCATCAATACGGATGTGTTGGGCATGATGCCGTCGGAACTTGAGATAGAGATGGTGGATTATGTTTATGGAACACGAGATGGGTTGGAATATATGACTTGTATGCTATGGCGCGTATTGCATGGTCAATGGACTCGGATGGCCCGTGCACGGGTGCGGCTTCCCTTGGACGGTTACGACCGGGGCACCGGACTGTTCGGCCTATGAGGGAATTATGTATGGTATTTATGGTGCACATCATTCGGACGGGTTGCGACCGTCCAGTGTTGTGATAGCTATGATATCAGTAGTTTGGGATCCTTCAGATATTGGGCTAGCAACCCGTATCGAAGTGATCATAGCTTACACATAAGGATGCCAAGTCCATTACGGTGCGAAACACCATGACCTTCATATAGATAGGGCCGGTGGGCTGAGATTATAGTTGGGTGCAGGCGCAGGGCCTGCTACCCTTATGCATATGTTTGAGTACGGTTGGTTGGTAGTGTGAATCGTATAATTGCTTAGGTAGTGCCCCGTCCCGCTCAGTCAATCGGAGGAATCGAAACGCCGACGGCGTTCGGACTTGGCCTTACAACGGCGACTCGAAGACATCGCTCAGGTGGGTAGTTTCGGTAAACTTGCCTCATCTTAGCCTTCACATAATAAATTGCGTGTTTTCAACTTACACAAGTAGGCGAATAATAAAAGAGACGAATCCACATAGCTAAAGGAAATAATCCCGACAGGTCGAATTGAGTTAGAATATAGAAAGATCCAACGGTCGGCTTAGAGTTGGTGCACAGCGTGCTTTGAAAATGACACTCGGTCCTTCGTCCCGTGGCTTGGGAGAAGGAAAGTTGGTCTTCGGTGCAAAATCAAAGTGTTAGCCTAAGTCATAGGCGTCGCCCACATAAACGCTTGATAAAGCGTGCACGGTTCCACTATGCAAGGCTTGGCATAGCCTTTGCTCGTCCCTCGGGTTAAGTTGTAGGCTTGAGTAAGTTAGGCAAAGTTATGCCGGTCGACGTAAGTCATTCCAAGTGCTGTCCCGCTCATTCTGCGGTTGTCAAGTTAAATAGTCCCATGACCCCAAGGCCCGTCATATGAGGTATGACTTGGGCAATAGCGTTGCGTAGAACACGAGTCGGTTTAAGGCACGAGCCACGGTTGGTTCAGTAGAAAGTCAGCCACGGTCTGTCGATACTTAAGGAAACACGTTATGTTCGAGTTAAGTTGGAAGGCTATGCAGTAGCCGTTCCCTGAGTTCAAAGAATGTTAAGTCTAAGCGATGGTTAGTCGCCGAGAGAAAATATGTGGGACTGTGGTTCAGTTGCCGAGGCAACCCTGGTTGGGCTCTGCAAAAGGAAGTATGAAAAGTGGAAGAAGTAAAGCAAAGGAACTATGTGATGATGATGAGACCATGCAATTACGTTAAGTCTAGAAGTTAGCGTAGGCGCGTGGTCAGGACAACTTGTCGACAAGATGATGGTTTCTTCGAGCGCAACCCGGGCCACGGGACCGACTCGGCCTAGAAAGAAACAGGTTATAGCCGAGCTGGGTATGAAGCAACCGGTAATTCGGGAACTTGCATCGGGGATCCTTACCTACGGTGCAAGGGTCCGATTGCCAGGCTATGTCCACGATGGCTAGTCAATGCCAGTGACCATTCATATAGATGTGTCGGCACAGGCGGCAATCCGCGTGTGTGCCTTTCGACTGAGTTGAGTTGAATGTGTATGCAGTTAGAAGACACAATGTCTGGGCCTAAGATTTGGCTACAACAAAGGCGGCGTGCTTCGGCACAAGATGTGGCATCGAGTGTTAAGTCGTTGGCATAGAGTTGCATGAGTTAGACTTGAGCTGTTGCGAGTTAAGTTGAGAAGGGCCGTAGGGCAAGTTGGGTGAAGTTACGTTGAGTTGCTGGGCACGACCTCGAAATGTGAGGCACGGCCGCGTTGTCAAAACTAAAGTATTGGCAAGACTAAGCGAGGAGGCACTGCCTCAGAGATATTGAAGCACAAATCGAGTTCATGGCACGACCGAGTCATTACGTCACAGAGTATGCACGAAAGACAAGTATGAGTCGGTGTGTTGACATCGCAAGCACAAGAAGGTCTTGAGGCAAGGATAAGGAAGTTATCGGTGCGATAGCACGGTCACACGGAAATAGAGTCTATGTATAGTTGCGTCTCTGATTATGGCCGTAAGGAAAACACGACTTGATAAGTTAACGTTATTGGCACGAGAAGGGTCTAAGACAAAGTATGAGTTAACGTCGTTGTGCAAGCACGGGATGGTCCTCAGACACAAGTATGCTAAGGCGTCCGTCATAAAACTGATCCTAAGACAAGACTAGAAAGACAATTGATAAAAATGGACTATGTTGCACAAAGTAAATCAAACGTGTTGGTTTTGTATGGGTGGGCGAGGAGCTCACTCCCCCAGTACAGTTGAGTACTGACACCCACATAGTTTACATGTGCAGGCACAGGTAGAAGCTCGTGGCGCAGAGCTCGCTTGGATGCGTCAAGGCATGGAGTCCCTTAGCGATTCGAAGCGTGCGGCCGCATGGAGTCAGGACTTATACGGGACATAATGTATGGACGTCGCCTTCCGAAGCTTCCACTGGCTCAAGCATTGTATCGAGAGATGAGAGAGAGCAGAGTGAACTTGTATTGAGAGAAAAGTGAGCGTGAGAGACTTGTAATCATGGCCTTGTGCCCTTTGTAATCTTTGTTTCAATATCAATAAAGAGCTTCTTTGAATAACTTGTGTTTTGATTTAAATTTTCGCTGCTATTATTCAATGTCTCTGCATAGGACTTCTGTGCGACCACCCTGTCGCAGCCGTTGAAATCGGCCATTATGGTACCCGCCTTGCACGAGCGCAATCTAGGCTCGTGCGGCATCACGCCTTAGCGAGGACGATCGCTCCTACGGGAGCGGGGCATGACAAGATGGTATCAGAGCACGGCTTTACGTCCTTGGACTATCGATTGAATATTTTAACTCTGTTGTTTCCGCAAACTCTGAATTGTTGCTTTCGCAAAGTTGATATCGTTGGTGCGCTCTCTCTCAAATGTCCTACGGGAATACAATAAGTCTATCTATTTTGCAAACGTAGGAGAATAGTTTTTGATAAAACAAAAAGATGGTTTGCGTGTGCACGATTGGCTAAGTCGGGCTGGGCATATACACCAAAGTTGCATCGATCTTAGGAAAGTCGAGTGTGGGAATTGAATTGTGTCGAGCAAGAATGAGTTGAACTCGATTGAGTAAAGTGAGATGACTATCGATAGGGGTGCTATCGAGCGACGATAACGTCGGTGTGATATAGATGAGCGTGCTTGGATTTCGAGGAATGGTTCGAATGGAAGATTTGAAGAAGTCAATTTTGATTCGAACGATAGTGTTGGATTTGTTGAATGACTTCATCCCTGAGTGGTGTATGCGATAGCCTCAGGGATGTCGATCGATCGTTTGAGGATATGCGGTGTCGATGAGTCTATCAGTAGGCGTCGCACTTATGCAAAGTCGTAGATTGAATATCATTGGATAAGTTTTAGTCTTGACGATTTGACGAATTGATTCAAACAACTTAGAAATTGATGCGCATGGAACGTGCACGGGATTAAGGATTACGCAAGTGTGAAATGCGAAGATGAAGGAGTAGATAAATTGAATCGAAGAAAAGTTAGGGTGTACGAATGGATGACTTGATCGAGGAAATTGATACGGATCGTATACAAAAAGTTAGCATGGCAGGTGGATAGCGTGCATGAACGTTTTGACTTTGAAGTTATGCAAATGACTCTAAGGATTGGATTGAAGTTGCTCGATGATTTGAGTTTGCAAAGGAATGATGTAAATTAAGGAAATATGTTGGTCGATGACTTTAGATAAATGGATGAACAATACGTGAAATTAGTTTGAGGAAATTGATGTTGTGAATGATTCGAAGGATAGTGATCGAACTTGAAATTAAATGTTGAGGAGATTATCCACTCGGACGATGGCACCATTCGCACGACTCAGAATTTGTTGTAAAGGAAGATCAGGTTACGCATGTCATCGATGGTATTGAGGCGTATCAAAGATCGATATGCGATAACTCGGGGGTACTCTGACTCGGCGAATGACAATCGTGCAAGTGTTATTGTTCGGTTGGATGCTATACTTAGGATTTTGGTCAAGATGAATGTTGGATGAAAATGATTGTGTCTTGATGGTTACGCGAATAACCACAACGTCGACGATCTTGTCTTGCGCGATAAATTATGGTTTAGCGATAAATTGCATCGTAGTGTGTTTGATTCGAGAAGGATTGATAGGCGGATTATGTCGAACATGTTCGAAGAGATAGACTATACGAAGATGGTTTGTTGAACGAGCAATATTGAGATGTCGTAGAATTGGTTGAACGTGAGTTATCGTTGGATGGCTTTGCTGAATGACTCGGCCCCCGTGCGACGAATGTCGGGATGTGTGTAGGAAATCTATGCTCGAAGTTTGAAAATCGGAGTGATGCGAGTTTGGGTAGAAAACCCTGTACCATCGATTTGGTTTGACCTTAGGATTGGGTCAGTGTTGATATCGTTGTTTCGGAACTATGATTCCAGTACGGACGGAAAGACATAGCCTAGCGGTTAGGCAGACGTTCCGGTGCGAAGCGATAGGATGTGTGGTGGCACCACTCGTGAGGCTCGGTTGACATGCACGTATATCAGGGACGCCCGAATATGTGCACGATCTAACTCGAGTGGTGATGGCAGATTCTCTATCACAAGGCTTGGTTGAAATGCAGGTATTTCGGGAACGCCTGGAATGTGTGAACGATCCAAACTAAGTGATACGTTGAATCAAGTGAGACTTGAGGAACGGGAAAGTGTCGAGAATTTTGAGATCGTGATTTTCGAAGAAATGTTGATGATCATTGAATTGAGACGAGTTTGAATATTGGTTGATCGGTTGGTGTGCCTTACGACTATGTTAGCGATAAGCACGAGCGTGGCTCGAATTGAGGGAACGCATAGGTGTAGTGTGTGCGAGAGTCCTTGAATGTAGAACAAGGTTATAAGTCGATAAGTGTACTCGGTAAGTTTCGAGGACGAAACTTTTTCTGAGTGGTGTATGATGTAGTCCCGTCCCGCTCAGTCAATCGGGGGAATCGAAACGCCGATGGAGTTCGGACTTGGCCTTACAACGGCGACTCGAAGACATCGCTCAGGTGGGGGTAGTTTCGGTGAACTTGCCTCATCTTAGCCTTCACATAATAAATTGCATGTTTTCAACTTGCACAAGTAGGCGAATAAAAAAAGAGACAAATCCACATGCTAAAGGGAATAATCCCGACGGGTCGAATTGAGTTAGAATATGGAAAGGTCCAACGGTCGGCTTAGAGTTGGTGCACGGTGTGCTTTGAAATGACACTCGGTCCTTCGTCCCGTGGCTTGGGAGAAGGAAAGTTGGTCTTCGGTACAAGAGCTAAGTGTTAGCCTAAGTCATAGGCGTCACCCGCATAAACGCTTGATAAAGCGTGCACGGTTCCACTATGCAAGGCTTGGCATAGCCTTTGCTGTCCCTCGGATTAAGTTGTAGGCTTGAGCAAGTTAGGCAAAGTTATGCCGGTCGACCTAAGTCATTCCAAGTGTTGTCCCGCTCATTCTACGGTTGTCAAGTTAAATAGTCCTACGATCCCAAGGCCCGTCATATGAGGTATGACTTGGGCGATAGCGTTGCGTAGAACACGAGTCGGTTTAAGACACGAGCCACGGTTGGTTCAGGGGAAAGTCATCCACGGTCTGTCGATACTTAAGGAATACGTTATGTTCGAGTTAAGTTGGAAGGCTATACAGTAGCCGTTTCCTGAGTTCAAAGAATGTTAAGTCTAAGCGATGGTTAGTCATCAAGAGAAAATATGTCGGACTGTGGTTCAGTCGCCGATGCAACCCTGGTTTGGGCTCTGCAAAAGGAAGTATGAAAAGTGGAAGAAGTAAAGCAAAGGAACTATGTGATGATGATGAGACCATACAATTACGTTAAGTCTAGAAGTTAGCGTAGGCGCGTGGTCATGGACAACTTGTCGACAAGGGCGATGGTTTCTTCGAGCGGCAACCCGGGGCCACGGGACCGACTCGGCCTAGGAAGAAACAGGTTATAGCCGAGCTGGGTATGAAGCAACTGGTAATTCGGGACTTGCATCGGGGATTGCTACCTGCGGTGCAAGGGTCCCGATTGCTAGGCTATGTCCACGATGGCTAGTCAATGCCAGTGACCATTCATATAGATGTGTCGGCATGTCTGGGCCTAAGATTTGGCTACAACGAAGGCGGCGTGCTTCGGCACGAGATGTGGCGTCGAGTGTTAAGTCGTTGGCATAGAGTTGCATGAGTTAGACTTGAGCTGTTGCGAGTTAAGTTGAGAAGGCCGTAGGGCAAGTTGGGTTAAGTTACGTTGAGTTGCTGGGCACAACCTCGAAATGTGACGCATGGCTGCGTTGTCAAAACTAAAGTATAGGCAATACTAAGCGAGGGACATTGCCTCAGAGATATTGAAGCACGAATCGAGTTCATGGCACGACCGAGTCGTTACGTCACAGAGTATAGCACAAAAGATAAGTATGAGTCGGTGTGTTGACATCGCAAGCACAAGAAGGTCTTGAGGCAAGGATAAGGAAGTTATCGGTGCGATAGCACGGTCATACGGAAATGGAGTCTTTCGTATAGTTGCGTCTCTGATTATGGCCGTAAGGCAAACACGACTTGATAGGTTAACGTTATTGGCACGAGAAGGGTCTAAGGCAATGTATGAGTTAACATCGTTGTGTAAGCACGGGATGGTCCTCAGACACAAGTATGCCAAGGCGTCGTCATAAAAATGATCCCAAGACAAGACTAGAAAGACAATTGATAAGAATGGACTATGTAGCACAAAGTAAATCAAACGTGTTGGTTTTGTATGGTGGGCGAGGAGCTCACTCCACCAGTACAGTTGAGTACTGACACCCACATAGTTTACATGTGCAGGCACAGGTAGAAGCTCGTGGCACGGAGCTCGTTTGGATGCGTTCAGGCATAGAGTCCCTTGGCGATTCGAAGCGTGCGGCCGCATGGAGTCAGGACTTATACGGGACATAACGTAGACGTCGCCTTCCGAAGCTTTCGCTGGCTCAAGCATTGTATCAAGAGATGAGAGAGAGAGAGTGAACTTATATAAGAGAAAAGTGAGCTTGAGAGACTTGTAATCTTGGCCTTGCGCACTTTGTAATCTTTGTTTCAATATAAATAAAGAGCTTCTTTGAATAACTTGTGTTTTGATTCAAATTTCTGCTGCTATTATTCAATATCTCTGCATGGGACTTCTGCGACGACCCCGTCGCAGCCGCTGAAATCGACCGTTACTGAACCCGCCTTGCACGAGCGCAATCTAGGCTCGTGCGACATCACGCCTTAGCGAGGACTATCGCTCCTACAGGAGCGGGGCGTGACAGCTTATGTTAAGTTCTAACCATTGCAGGCTAGGCAAAAGGGGACGGAGATGAGCATGATCACTATTTTATGTTCATATTATGCCTAACTGTATCTATCGCAGGGACACGGTATTGGACACATTCATATTAAGTTCTTATGCTTGAACATTGCCATGAAACTGATCCTAAGGCTAATTAGAAAGATCACCAAATTAAGATGCATGCTCACTAAATATACTTAGTGTTTGGTTTGGGTGCGAGTGGGTCTTGATCAGTGCATCGAGGACGAAAGCACTAATCCCCCACTAGTTTGTGTGCAGGTTCAGGTTATGATCGGCTTAGGCAGGGCTTGGCTTGGACGCGTCGAGGCATGGAGTCATTAGCGTTCAAGAGGAGGAGCTAACATTGGC
>JANAVB010011393.1:12500-15000 GCA_029216955.1 Iris pallida
TTTTGTATGGGTGGGCGAGAAGCTCACTCCACCAGTACAGTGGTACTGACACCCACACAGTGTTCATGTGCAGGCACAGGTAGAAGCTCGTGGCGCGGAGCCCGCTTGGATGCGTCGAGGCACAGGAGTTCCTTGGCGATTCGAAGCGTGCGGTCGCATGGATTGAAGACTTATACAGGACATAATGTATGGACATCGCCTTCCGAAGCTTCCGCTGGATCAAGACTTGTAATTGAGAGATGAGAGAGAGCTGAGTGAACTTGTAAAATGTGAGAAGAGTGAGCTTGAGTGATTGTAATATTGGCCTTGCGCCCCTAATGTAACCTTTGTTCAATATCAATAAAGGTCTTCTTTTGAGTAACTTGTGTTTTGTTCTAAAATTCCGCTGCTATGATTCAATGTCTCTGTTTGGGACTTCTGTGCGACGACCCCGTCACAGCCGCTGAAATCGGCCGTTATGGAACCCGCCTTGCACGAGCGTAATCTAGGCTCGTGCGGCATCACGCCTTAGCGAGGACGATCGCTCCTACGGGAGCGGGGCGTGACATAATGGTATCAGAGCACGGCTTTACGTCCTTGGACTATCGATTGAATTCTTTAACTCGTTGCTTCCGCAAACTCTGAAAGTTGCTTCCGCATATTGAAATCGTTGGTGCGCTCTCTCTCAATTGTCCCACGGGATGTCCATACAATAAGTCTATCTATTTTGCAAAAATATAGGAGAACAGTTTTTGACAACAAAATAAAAACATGGTTCGCGCAAGCACGGTTGGCTAAGTCGGGCTGGGCATATACACCAAAGTTACGTCGACCTTAGAAAAGTCGAGTGCGGGAATTGAATAGTGTCGAGCAAGAATGAGTTGAACTCGATTGAGTAAAGTGAGTCGACTATCGATAGGGGTACTATCGAGCGGCGATAACGTCGATGCGATATAGATAAGCGTGCTTGGAATTCGAGGAATGGTTCGTACGGAAAATTTGAGGAAGTCAATTTTGAGTCAAAGGATAGTTTTGAGGATTTGTTGAATGACTTCATCCCTGAGTGGTGTATGCGATAGCCTCAGGGATGTCGATCGATTGATAAAGGAATGATGCGAATTGAGGAAATTGATGTTGCGAATGGTTTGAGGAATAATGATCGAACTTGAATTTGAATGTCGAGGAGATTATCCAGTCGAACGATAGCACCATTCGCATGACTCAGAACTTGTTGCAAAGGAAGATCGTCAGGTTACGCATATCATTGATGGTATTGAGGCGTATCAAAGATCGATATGCGATAACTCGGGGGTACTCTGACTCGGCGAAGGACGATCGTGCAAGTGTTATCGATCGGTTGGATACGATACTTAGGATCTTGATTGAAACAAATGTTGGATGAAACGATTGTGTCTTGAGGGTTACGTGGATAACCGCAGCGTTGACATTCTTGTCTTGTACGAGTGCAACTCCAGCCTCGTACATGCGTTGCGTCGGATTTGAGGCGATCGTTCCGCGTGAGCGCTGACATGGTGATTCATGTCGCGGGAATGATCGAACTCGGAAAATCAGGACGCGGCAACTTTGGTTGTCTCGGCTTATCGGTTTGATGCGAAGGAAAATTTGAGGATGTTTAGACTTACGATTGGTGAATGAAATAACTTGAGAATTGAGTAGGTCCAATTCGTGCATCGAGAATAAATTAGTCTAGACACAAAACAAGAGTTATGTCCCGATGAGGATGACTATCCCGCGGGAGCGTGCATGGTGATTCGTGCCCACCGTGGGTAATCTGACTCGCGTGAGATCGGGGCGCAACGTATTGTTAAGTCGGACGACCTTATGATCGATTACGTGAATTGGGATGAACGACTTAGGGGAAATATGAAATGTTAAGAATGGTTTAGCGATGAATTGTGTCGTAGCGTGCTTGACTTGGAGGGATTGATAGGCAGATTACGTCGAACATTTTCGAAATGATGTGTCAAGGGATTGGTTGAATGTGATTTATCGTAGGATTGCTTTGTTGAACGACTTGGATCCCGTGCCACGAATATTGGGATGTGTGTAGGAAATCGATGCTCGGTATTTAGAAATCGGAGTGATGCGAGCTTGGGTAGAAAATCCCGTACTATCAACTTGGTTTGACCTTAGGATGGGGTCAGTGTTGATATCGTTGTTTGGGAACTATGATTCTAATACTGACGGTAAGACAATAGCCTAGCGGTTAGGCAGACGTCCGAGCGCGAAACGATAGGAGTTACGGAGGCACCACTCGTGAGTTTCAGTTGACATGCACGTATATCATGGGCGCCCGAATATGTGCACGATCTGACTCGAGTGGTGATGGTGGATTCTCTATCACGAGGCTTGGTTGAAATGCACGTATTTTGGGGACGCCTAAGATATGTGCACGATCCATACTAAGTGGTACGTTGAATCAAGTGAGACTTAAGGAACGGAAAGGTGTCGAGGATTTTGAGATCGTGAGTTTTGAAGAAAGGATTGAGGATAGTGCGAG